>SNQJ01S0056092.1:56699-80167 GCA_010110895.2 Picea sitchensis
GTGGGCCTCGAGACATGATCTCCTAGTTATCCCTAGATATCAGGGATAACAAGGTGCCTTGTTTATTAGATGCGGTTTACACTTGTAATGATATCTTTCAGTTGAGATCCTTGGACGACGTGGCTATTTGTTTTGCAGGACCTTGTTGGTGGACAGTTGTAATGTCCCCACTTTGGTACATCATTATATTACTAACTATTATGCTGACTAGAGTAGCCAGACGTGGGTGATAGCGAGTACATGAGCTATTGAGGGGTTTTATTGGGCCCGACTTGCATCGCTCATCTTATTTCATCATCATGATCCATTCCACATAGCTTGGCTTTGGTTCCATTTCATTCCAACGATTTCCGTAATTTTGAGTTATTTTGGGCTATATGTTAATTAAATTCACTAAGGAGGTCATATTGGGCATAATACTTGGAGGAACCTCTTAGTGTAATATCTCATCAGAATCGAGAGGAAAATCACTATAGGATAGGATGATTAGAAGTGACTTTCAGTGTCTAGAGAAGCCACAAGGAGGGATAAACCATTTTTTAGAGGTAAAATGGTTAATTAATTAATTGAATTGATTGAATTAATTAATTAATAATAAAATAAAGTAAAAGTCACTTGGAGAGACAAGGTGAGTAGGGAGGATAAAAGAGAGATAGGGGCCTCTATTCTCTCATTATGTTGATTATCAGTTTTGAGATCTGGCTTCTTGCTAGTGAGCCCATGCACTTGGGGGTTTTGAGGGTTTTGACTTAACAAACCATAGAGATCAGCTCAGTGGTGAAATATCCACCCAACCTCATCCAAGATTGGTCATGGAGGTGAAAGATTCCTCCCTCACCATTCTACATCATATCTATTCAGTTCCAGGAGCCTTTTTGGAGGCATGTGTATTATTGGAGGGTTTCTACAGAGCTAGGGCGCACCCATATTGAGAGAGTGGTTCGATTTGTAGAGAGGTGATCATATTCTCAGTGGCTATCACTCCAAGGTTTATATCCATCACCATATCACCTTAATACAGCCATGTTTGAGGGTATTCATCAGGCCATTCATTTCTTCTACCAGTGGGGCAAATTTCATGAACGAGGGTGTATTGGGGATTGGAGATCCAGTGATTTGTGAGAAGATTTGTCATCTATAGCCAGGGGATATTCACATATGAGTTAACCATCATCATATCTACAAGTTGCGTCCATTTCATGAAGATTTTACATCATATTTGTTGTGCATATTTCAACAGGTGTAAGCAACAAGGAAGGCACATTTTTGGGTATGGAATTTGTGTATTTTTCATGATATAACTTCTATTTTGGGCATCCATCATTAGGGTATCGAAAAGGAGGATCATTGACACTATTTCCTTTCCTTTTGGAGCCATTATAGGCCAATAAAGTGGCTTTTTTATTACTTATATCAGATCTTGAAATTACTACCATTGGACAACCATTAATAATAAATAAACAAGCAAGGATTGTGTAGAGGTATTTGTGCTTTTGTTGTGTATTTATTGCATTTACTCTTATGCTTACTCTAGTCTATGTTCCATATGATTTCATGTTGTTTTATACAATATTAAACTCAAAAACATGGATGGAAATGCAAGCTACAGACATGCATGCAATATGTTTGACATAATGCCTCAATGAGAAAATTATTATATACATAACAACAAACAAATAATCATAAAAATAGACACTTTGGGGGTTCTAAGGAGGTTGTAACTCATCCCATTGAACTTCTAAACACATCATTAATATTCCTTGAGATTTGGGACAACAAGAGAGTCGATTTTCCCAAGAACTTTGAGCAAACACCCAAAGTGTTTTCCCAAGAACCAATTAGATCTAGCGTTATTCATGGAGTTAGTTTTCTGGCGCTAATTTCAACACTAATACTAGTGCTAATCTGGCGCAATCATAAAAAATCCATATTGTGCCCAGTTTTAAAGTGGAAAAGGTGTCTGATTCATGGAGTAAAATACACTAAATTCTGGCACTATTTTAGGTGTTAATTGTTTGTTCTGTTGTAGTGTATTTGGAGCACAGGAAGAGGAGGGTCAAATTATTGGATATCTACAACCAACAATATAGTGCGCAAATCAGCCAGTTTGGGGGTTTGGCACTTCATAGGGCCAGGGTTTCACCCTAGCATTCATATCTGGCAGCTATTGACCTTTGGAGGCTTGTATCTTCTCTTCAGGGTGCCTTTGAAGGCTATTATCATCAGAATTGGTTATTATTGTAGCAACTATCATTCCATTTTGGATATTATTATGGTTTTTTTCCAGATCTGCAAATCTCTAGTTACAGGATCTATCTACTATTTAAATAAAGGTCAGATCTGATATTGTTGGCTCTATATTGGTGTTCCTTATTGTATCGTGTCTTTTTTATGGTATATGCTTCAAATCTATCACTTCGTTGCTATAATCTCCATAATACAAACCCTAATGCTCAACTTCATGAGTAAACCTACAAACACATAACCAATCAACAATAAACAGTGAACAGTGAACAGTTAGTGTTTCCAGCAAAAAAATTGGTTTGGGAACATTACATCCAGTAAAGTTGGAAAGTGACTAGAGCACTTAGGAAATGTAATACATCTACATATATCAATAAAATACATCATTGGCTGCAAGACGGACAAGGGAAAGAGATAGAGGGCTATGATTCCATGAGAGAGGGGAATAAAGGGGATAATTCTTTTTATTATTATTTTATTTACCCATATTGGTTTTAATTGAGAAAAGTGGTTACATGATCTTCTTGGTGGGAGGTCATGTGGTTCTTTATTTCATGTAACTATATAAACATCCCTTGTGGGTTGTTTTGGGGGTTCTTCTCCATACAATCTTACGCACTTTCCTTGGGATTATTCTTCATTCACTCTTGCTAATTCATATGCTCTTGGTCTGAGCATGGAAACAAATGGATGGAGGTAGAGAGACATTTTTAGATGGTTGTGATGAATTATTAGTCATTCTAGGAGGGAATGGATGCCTGTGTGCATGAGATTGATGGTAGTTCTCAAGAACTGTCACAGTTGAGAATACTTGGAGTTTCCATCACGAAGATTTCCTGACCAGTAGCATTGGAGACCTAGAGAGAAATGGAACATTCTAAGGGACTACATGGTAGAGAAAGGGGTTCATTTCTTTGGGTTGTTCAGGATGAAGGGGAGAGAGAGATGGGAATTATGATTATTGTGTGGTCGGGAAAACATGAGAGATAATTAGCCAACTGTTGTGTGCTTTAGATTTGGCATAGGACCCTTCCTTGTGGATTTATAGCCCTAGCTTGGGGGTGACCTGTTGTTGAGAGTAAATGAACAATGGTGTCTATGGTTGGGAGGAACGTCCTTGGTCTGCAACCAATTGGTGAATGTTCACTTGAAAAGATAAGTACTTTCTATGTTTTTTGTATAATGCATATTTTGTCATGCATTTAATTATCTCTGAGATGTATTTATGTGTGCATTCATGTTGGTTATTTACTATGCAAGCCACACTGTTCATTTCTTTTATGTTGTAACATGAATCTCGAATAATGCATGTGAGTATTTCATGCTTCTTTTCGAATTAAATATTATCATATTTCGAAATCAGTTTTGAAGCGAGGTTTTGAAGTAGAGTGCCTACCATGTGGGTGACTGGGTATGTTACATATTGGTATCAGAGCTTTTGGTTCAAACACTAGACTGGTATGGGCCAAAATAAGTGTGAATAAGGAAAATTCATTATCATAGATTTCAATCTATGCGAATTTGGGGAAATAGTGAAAAATTAGAGAGAAAACCCCCAAATTCGTGAGCATATCTGAGTTTAAATGATTCAAGATTGTCTCAGAAGTTTAATGGATTCTATCTCCAGAGTTGCAGAGCTGAATTTGAGTTGGAAGGTTGAACAAATTGTATTTTAATGGTCGTTGTAGCATGGGTAAGATTTCAGAGAATTGACAATCAAGATCGTGTTTGATCTTGAGATCAACGACCCTGATTCATTCTTGAAAAATTAAAAAAATCCTAATGTTTTCAAAAATTGACAAAGTTACCATAACAACGACTAAGATTCATTTCAGTGGTTTGAAAATAAGGAAGATCGATGCTCCATCATCTTTTTTGGCCATTTGGAAGTAATGGGAATCAACGGTCAAGATCCATTTGAGTGGGATATCAACATAAATCTTCGATCGTCGATGGTTGGGGATCGACAAATTTGGCAAAGTGTTGAAGTTCATCGTCTGATATCGTCGATGGCCAATGGATCAAGGATTGACGAGTTTTGCGAAGTGTTTAATTTATCCGTCTGATGTTGTTGAAGTGTTGAAGTTTGACCAAATGACATATGATATCGTCGATCACTGATGTATCGGGGACTTTGGGTGAAGTTCCATTCGTCCAAAGGAAATATCTGACTATCGATGCTTGATTTAAAGGAAGGTGATGATGTGACATGCCACATCATCATCCATGTGTCATGCCATTCCAACATCCACATGTCATGCCACGTCAGCCTGGTTGATGCCTTAGCATGACGTGTCATGCCAAGTCATCATTTGCATGTCATGCCAAATCAACGAAGGGATGGTTGATCGTCGATGGTAAGGGTTCGGAAATATTTGTGAACAATATTGGTTTTTCGGGGAAGATGACCAATGGTTGATCACTGATGATCGGACATCAATGATATTCGTGGGCAACTTTCAGTTTGCGAAAAAAACGGTTGGTTGTTGATGGTCGATGATCAAGCGTGGGGGAGATCGGTGGCAAGTTTTGGTTCGCAAAGGAAATCATTGATCCTTGATATTTGATCACCTATATAGATCATATCAATGGTCCATATTGATTTCGATTTGAGATTGATGGTGCAGATTGCACATAGGCAAAATTGTTCCACAGTTTCTAAAAAAAAAAAACGAAGTCTAGAGACATTTTCATATTTTGGCCATAACAAGAGAAAATTAAGTCAGATTGGAATGAAACTTATGGGTTTTTTCTACAAAGAGGATATATACAAAATTTCCAAAGAGGGCCATTGTCCAATTCTTCTTGAATTTGTTAGAAATTGCAAAATAGTGGTTTTTAAAGATCTGGGTCCAGATCATTGGCAAAGCTCCAGATTAAGATGAAACTCTTTGGGGAGACTCCAAAAATAAGACAAGGAAATAACCCATGATGGAACTAAAAAATTATATGGTAATTGGAATGGAGATACTGAATTAGGCCAAAATCCATTGTTCCGAGCCACTTTTTTGGGAATTTTGACATTTTCAGAGTAATACAAGTGACCCTAGATGACAAAATTGGAAAATTTTATTTATTCGACATTTTATATACTCATTGATATGAACAAATTTGGTTGAGTGAAATTTTTCCATAAGTGCATAGATTGTGAGATAGTCAATTTTGCTAAAAATTCAAAGTCTAGAAAAAGGGGTGAAAAGAGACAAATTTACAGATTCCAGATTGTTGTAGTTATTTATGGGTGAATCAGATTGAAAACATGAAAAATAGTATGACCTCCTTGTCATTATTTTTATCTATGGATCATACAAAAGTTTATCTAGTTGTTGACATATTTGCATCTGTAGTTGACAGAAGTTGACACTTCAATAAAATGACACCAGTGGAGAAAATGCACAAGGGTTGAAATGGTTTTTTCAGGAAGCCATAAATTTCAACTCATAGATCATATCAGGGAATGGGTATAGTCATTGGAAATATAATTCGGAGTAGAATAACCTTTAATTATTATAATTTTGAGAATTATGATAGAATTCTTCATGAATTGAGCAAAAAAGGGACTTGTAGCATTAATTAAAAAAAATTCTTTAATATGCATCATTCTAACAAAAATGGTTGCTTTGTAGATTTGACAAAATTAAATGTATAATCGGATAAATTCAAGCCTAGGATTTGATATCATAATCATGGAAGCATGAGAGAGCTTTTAGAAGTTGGTTAAGGAAATAAAAATCTACAGGGAAGGTAATGAAAAGTTGATAAATAACTTAAGAAGAGTAAAACTAAATAATTATTATTCAGTTGATACAGAATCTAAATGAATTGCAAGGAACAAAAAACTAATCCTCATAGGACATGAATCCAGTAGGTGAATAATGTTATTAATGGGCATAGAAAGGAAAATTAAGACTCCATAGCCTTGAAGGTAGAGATGTGTAGATAGTTTCAAGCTTGATGTGAAAGAGAACAAGGAGCTTAAGGGGTGATGTGTGGATCATCTCTATGTGCCAAGCACGGGAGTTCCTACAAAGTATTTTCTAGATATGAGTTAGTTACATGTCTAAAAGTACTCAGAACAAGAAAGCCACTTATGATATCAAATTTCACAATGGAAGAAGGATATCAATGCAGAGAAATAAGGGATAGAATAATGAAGGTTCTTTCACTAGAAATGTGCCACCAAATGAAAATAGACCTCCATTAGGAATGGTCTTGAATGGAAAATGTATGGCTTCATAGGGAATTATCAAATGAAGTAATCCATGGATAAATAGAAGTAATAATAGGGATGTGGAATGATTATGGTTAAGTTGATTCAAGGTTTTTATGGTAGTAGAGTGGCAGAATGTTGTGAGCTACCTCATTCCAGGGTGTTGGAATGTTTCATAATGGTAAATTTTAGATATGACTGCCTAAGAGAAGCTACTGCAAACATAACAAATTGGTTGGATTGAAGAATGGCCAAGGGGAACTTGGATGGAAAGTGTTCATATCCAGGAAATGTTAGTGCATATGAGTAGAATGGGAGAACACAAGGCACCAAATATCCGACTGAATTCAAGGACAACCAACTACAAAACAAATAAATACATAAAAAAAAAAAGTGAATTAAAATATAAATGCACTAGAGTGCATGATGCATACAATGAAGTTAGAATGCATATGCAATAGTAGGCATGCTAACAGTGAGTGTGTGGTGCATATGGATGTGCATTTATGTATATGTACATGATTGGATATGCATGTGACATGTTTGTGAACTTAGAATAGTTCGCTATTATAAAATAATGATGTTATGACAATTTAGTATGATTGATGATGGATTTTTTATTCAAAAAAAATGATATATCATGGTTAAAGATGTGGATGTTGCTCCTACTTATGACTTCCATCTAGCTGAAGACCCATGAGGGTGGTAGTATTGGTGATCAAAATGATGGAGGAGGAAGCATGTGAGCTTTTACAAATACCAACTGACCAAGTAGCATCAAGTAGGTTGATAACAACCTTATAGATATGCATGTGTTTGCTTCTATTGTTGAAGGGAATTGAGGTAAGAATTCCCTCAATTAGTTTTTCCATATTTAAATTGATATGTAATAGTTGAAGGCCTAGAGTATGTAAATGTTGTTGATGCTAGAATGCATTTAGATAAATTATTAGTTGCATATTATGTTATGATTGGTTATGATATCATAACCATGTCAAGTGAGGAGACATACCCTTGTATAACAATGAATACCCATAGGGATAGTCATGTGTGAGACCATAAGATGAGAAGGTTGGATATGGAAGAGGTATAATGCTATGTGAGTTCTCAATGGTATCTACTGTATATTTGATGTTTGGACTGCAACCTCTTTGCCAACATTGAAGAGCACTTAAGAATTATATTCTTGGTGTTGTGTTTGGTTTGAAAAGGAAGGTATCCATATAGTTAAGAAAGCAATAGGAAGTGTGTGGATGATGGGTTGAGGCATTTACCAGACCTTCCAACTCACCATGGTGGAATGAATGACATAGTTATGTGGTATTATGTAGTCAATGAAGGGATGCATTGTGTAGATGTGGCCATGGGTATTGGCACATTGATTGTTACTTTATTGATAATCATTTGTTGCATTAGGAAAATCATGTGGTACTGAGAATGCATAATGATGGATAGTTGCTTTATATTTAATATGAATACCAATGGAAGGTGATTGAATTGTTGTTTATTACAATTCTAAGATCACTTTTTGGAGTTGTTGAAATTGTTACAAGTGGTATTAAAGGAATTATTGAATGCATTTTGGTGAATGCATGTATATATTATATTGCATAGAAACGATTTTGTTAACAGCCAAAATGATGTGAGTATTGATAACTCATGAATTTGACAACACTTTAAGAGTCGTTAGATATTGCAACAAAAAAGTTGCAGGTTAAAGTAGTTACATAATGATGAATTACAAAAAAGATGTGTCAGCAGAATAGAGTAATAAAAATATTGATGGATAGAAGAAAAGATTGGTTAATAATACATGTGTAGAGAATTATGGGTTCATTCCAACTAATAGTTGGATTAATGTAAGCGATTTAATTGTATTTGTAAACAATTATGAGATCACTTTGTGAAACCTTGTAATTGTTGCCATGAAAATGTATATTTATTGTGATATGCTAACAATGTGTTTGGTTGAGTGTAAATTGAGGAAATTGCATGTAGAACGGTCTTCGAGATGGCATGGATATAATCACATAAGAAATAATGATATTTATAGTTGTAGAGACAAACATTATGGGTAGAAAATCCTCATGCCTGGAGAATTTGTTTTTTGTATATAAAATAGATTTGAGAAATTAATAGTTAAACAAATTGTTCTGTTATGCTAACATTTTGTATGGATGAATGAAAGGTTGAGGAAATTGTAGGGAGAATGCTCTTGGATGTGGCATGGATGTAAGCTCATACATAAGACCAAATCTTGTTGCTACAAGATCCAAGCATTATGAGAAAAATTCTCATGCCCGAGGAATTTTATTTCTTGTATATAAACATATTTGAGAAACTAAAATTGTTATGATATGCTAACAATTGGTTTGGCTAATTGAAGGTTGAGAAAATTGCATGAATAATGGTATTGGGCATGGAATTGTTTTAATTTATAACAAAGACTAATGTCTGTTGTTGCAAGAGCCAAACGAATTATGGGTTGGAAGCTCATGCTTGGATATTTTGTTTTCTTGTATAAAACAGATTTGACATTTATGATTAAAAATTATTATAACAATATATCATGGTGACTGTATGAGATGGGATGGTGGCTATGGAAGTTGGAATCTTGGGAAAAGAGCACTAGAAGGAAATTGAGCTCAATGATGAAGGCGTATAATGAAGAAAGTCTAGTGGACATGTTGCAACTAGAGTTTTTGAAGCCACAACTATGAGAGTTCCTAGCTGAGTGAACTGGAGGCTTCGAGAGAAATGGAACAACATGAGGGACTTCATGGAAGAGAAAGGGGTTAATTTCTTTGGGTTATGAAAGATGATAGGGAAGGAGAGCTTGCTAGTTGGAATTGTTGCCAGAAATATAAATTATGAAGATCACTATACAAGTTTTCAGTCGGAGTGCCCATGTATGCATGTTTTATTTCAGGCGAGAGTGTCTATGTATATAACCAATTGGATGGATTACCTATGCGGATTAAAGGCCAGAGTGCCGAAAATTGTAATAACATTGGTATGGTGTTGTGCACTAAGGATAGTGCCAAAAATAAGGGGAGGGGGATGTAACACCCCGGTTTTAATCTCTATGAAATAGAATGTATTATGTAAATGTGACTTAGGTTGGTGATCCGGTAAAGTTGGAAAGTGGCTAGAGTGCCTAGGAAATGTAATGCATCTATATATATTAATAAAATACACCCCCGGCTACAACACAGATAAGGAAAAGAGATAGGGGATATGATTCCATGAGAGAGGGGGCTAAAGGGGATAAGTATTTTTATTATTATTGTATTTGCCCAGATTGGTTATAATTGAGAAAAGGGGTTACATGAGCTTCTTGGGGGGGGAGGCTATGTGGTTCTTGATTTCATGTAATTATATAACCATCCCTTGTGGGTTGTTTTCTGGGATCTTATCCATACACTCTTACACTCTTTCCTCGGGATTCTTCTTCATTCACTCTTGCTAATTCTTATGCTCTTGGCTTGAGCATGGAAATGAATGGCTGGAGGTAGAGAGCCATTTATAGATGGTTGTGATGAATTATTAATCATTCCAAGAGGGAATGGATTCATGTGTGCATGAGATTGATGGTAGTTCTCAAGAATTGTCATAGCTAAGAATCCTTGGAGTTTCCATCACAGAGATTTTATGACCAATAGTATTGGAGCCCTAGAGAGAAATGGAACAACCTAAGGGATTGCATGGCAAAGAAAGGGGTTCAATTCTTTGGTTTGCGCAGGTTGAAGGGGAAAGATAGCTGGAAATTAGGATTGTTTTGTGGTTGGGAAAAACTGAGAGATAATTAGCCAATTGTTGTGTGCTTTAGATTTGGCCTAGAACCTGTCTTTGTGGATTCATATCTCTGGCTCGAGAGTGACATGTTGTTGAGAGTAAATGAACAACAAATTCTATAGTTGGGAGGAACTTCCTTGTTCTGCAGTTAGTTGGTGAATGTTTACTTGAAAAGATAAGTACTCTCTGTGTTTTTTGTATAATGTATATTTCATTGTGTATTGAATTATCTCTGAGATGTATTTCTATGTGCATGATTGTTGGTTATTTACTGTGAATGGCACACTATTTATTTATTTTATGTTGTAGCATGAATATGGATTAATGCATGTGAGTATTACATGCTTCTTTTCAAATTAAATATTATCAAATTTTGAAATAATTTTTGAAGTGAGCTTTTGAGGTAGTATGCCTTGCATATGGGTGGTTGGGTACATTACACTGACGGAGTAACATAAATTATTGAGATCCTTTCCACTATAACTGGAACACATATAAGTTGTATTCAATATCCAAGAGATCTAGAAAGTAGAATCATTGGTCTTCAAGATGTGTTATTAGACATGCTCATCACCAAAGCTGAATGAAATTTCAAATTATACTCATCTCCATATCTCCATATCAATTTTTTATTGCCATGGGACTTAAAATGCTCCTGTAAAATTTCAAATGTTTAAAATCCTAAAGATATTTTTGGAAATTAACTTAAATTGCAATGTGAGTCAAAGTAGTTAAAGACACATTGAATTTTTAATGAACCAATTTCTACAGCACTAGTGTATGCCTTAGATTGGATTGTTTAAAAGAAAATTGGGAAATCCACACCTTTCTCCTTACCCAAGAAAAAAATGTCATGGACCATAGAATTACTAGATAGCCCATCAAGAGTGTCTTGGTTTTAAAAGTTCCCAACATCACCCAAATTGACTTTATGTAAGAGAGAGTGTGGTATTAATTCCAATGCCTCATTTGTGCATGTGCAACCCTACCTATAACAGTTTTTGCAACTACCCCATTAGAATTATGTCAAAACAAATTGATAGGTGTCCTCCTTATTTTTAAATTTTGCCAATGGAGAAATTTTGGCCATTAGGGCTTCTCCTTTTTCTCCCTCCATTGGTGTTGGAGGAGGCGAAGATCCCTCCTTGGCCATAAACTCCCCTAAATTGTGATTATAGACCTGACATGGGTCACAAATTTTGTAAATAAGTGTTCTTCCTTGTCACCATATCATGTCCTGGTTAATATCTCATATAATTCATATGCCATATGATGGACGATATAAAAGAATGAGTTATGGAATAACCCATAAATTTACAACTTGTGTGTAAAGATCCACAAGATCCACTTTTGCATCTGCTTAGAGACAACACAACATCTTAGAGATAACTCTCAGACATTATTTTAGTTAAAATCATTTTACAAATGACCCCCCTCATCCACAAATTCTCCTTAGTCAAGCATGTTGGAGTGAAAGATAAAACATAACTGCATTAAGTGGTAGTCATGGCCACAAACATGACCATTAATAGAAGAACCAGATCTAAAATCAAATATAGGAAAATTTTGAGGGAATCCTGGAAACAAAAGATAGGATATGTGATGTAATTATTCACATTATGTGATGTTATTTCCAATTCTCTAGAGGTGGTTGTATATTGTATTGTAGCTGCATAAAATGCTCCCTTGTGATTCCTATTTACATCTTTTATTTAGAAAGAGGAACTCTTTTACTTCTTATTTGTGCTGGTTATTTCTCCATGTGAAAATGACCTCTAATGGAGACATAGAAGAAGATAATTCTACAAGATGGGAACCGGATGAGTCATCATAAGGTCATCGTCATCAATGTCGATGTGCCTAGTTACTCTAGGAGTATCAACATCATAATGTGAAGGAGAAAGAACCAATAAAACATGTTGAGAATCATCTATAGGAAAATAATCTCTAAGAAGCAATGGAAAATATGCTACCACACTAAGTTGGAACCTTAGATTTTAAAACTAGAAAGGTTTGTTATCTAACTACCCAACCGGTCGAGCAAATGACTAGAGGAATCAAACTGACCTTCAACCCAGACTGGTACCTGGTTTGGTGTCAAACTAGCCGAGTCGAAGTCAATTCAACACCAAACCATTCGAACTAGCTGGTTTTGTGCCTGCTCAACCAATCAAATTGTTTGTACATGCTTTTCATATCAATCCATCAATGATTGTCTCAACATGCTTTTCATTCCCAAAATCACCAGGTGTTTGGAAATCTACTTATGCTTCTATGGAAAAAACAATGTTGTTATATGAGGAGACATGTTTACTTATAGAATCTGAGGACAATTCATTGAATATGAGGACACTTGTTGTTGCATTTCATATCATATTCTTAACCATTTGTCAAAAACTGGTCCACAATCCTCGAATATCTCATACCATGAAAACCATTGTGTTCATTTTATCTATCGGATATATTGCAATCAAAACCTTACAACCAAACATAATCAAGCACTATGATACCTTTGAGTGACAACTTTCTCTTACAAGTTTTCCTTCTGAATTTAGAAAAATTTCTTTGTGCTTTTTAAAAAAAATGCAATTGGTGAGAAAACTTAGAATATGAGCTACCAGAGCATGCTCAAAGCCTAAAAAATCAAGGAGTGGACATGGTAACAAGAACTAAACCAATGGAGAATATTTTCGAAATCATTTCCTCTCGAAAATAATAACAAGGAACTTCAAAAGATATTGAAATAATAAATTTTAAATTGTTTCCATTCACACTTCTACTTCTAACTCTTCTTGTACAATGCTCTTTGCTTTCTTCCCACGTTATTTTCTACATCCTTATCCTAGGAGTATTCTACCATTGGATGTCAAAGACTGAAAAACCACTTTTCTTTCCTTTTAAGATGCTAAGATTTTTGTGAGCAGAAAAATTCCTTTCACAATTACCACTGGAGACCCTTTTAACATTAGCTCTGCTTGACGGGGAAAATAGAAATAAGACACTCTTTCCCATTTATAGATTGAAAAAATCAGACCAAGGAAAATGAGTCCCCTTTTTCTTGTCATATATTTCAATCAGAAGTCTTCCTAACACTTGAAATCCTTGCAACGCGATTACTTCTAGTTGTTTTTCAAAAGAATCAAAACTTGTAGGAAGCATTAAGCATTTTTTTTCCATTTGTTTTGGGAGGTGGATCTGTTGTAGGTTCAGAACTATCTTCACATCCATAAGCATCATAGTTCAACATGAAACTAACCTCACCATGGTTTAATTTACGAATACCCATGAATCTGTCATGGTCAAATTCCTTAGATATTATGGTCAAGCCTGTACTCATAATCATTTTTAGCTTCAGACATAGCAAGATCACCCCTACTCTGCTTGACTTGATCCGACCTAAATTCATCAATGATTGTTTGGACATGATTTTAATTCTCAGAATCACCAGGTTTTTGGAAATATACTTATTTTTTTATGGAAACAATGACATTGTTATATGACCAGACCTATTTACTTACAAAATCTAAGGAAAAGTAATTGAATATGATATGAAATGCACGTTCCTCACTAATTATGTATTTTGTTGCTGATATGTATTGCTCTCAGTGCCATTTTGATATATACACCCTTACATGGTATACAGATGAGCAAATTTTGAATATTTTGTCTATAATGGTTTGGAATCATGGTTTGAAAGATTTAAAATAAATTTAAATGTTTTCATTAAAATTTAATTATTTAATGTATTTTTTATTTAACCGAGTCATTGAAATCAAACTGGTCTGATTTGATCCAGTTTTGGTTTGATTTCCAAATTGATAGGTTTTCAGTTTGATGTCTAGTTCTTATTTTAGAAATTATGGTAGGAACTTCATCACTATCACCAATTATCACTTTTCTCTCCATTGTGTTGTTTTTAATAATTGAAGAGGAAAGGACCATATACATAGTGCACAACCAGATGTGAATTGTAAGATGAGTCCATCATGTTCAATAATAACGAAAAAAATAAGCCTTTGTAGAGTCTTTAGAATCTCACATTGATAGGCCAAAGAGAAAGAGAGGTACCAACTTCATTCATCCAAAAAAAAAAACCTCAATGTGCCACCTCTTGTTGCAAAACAAATGAAGGAAGAGAGTGATGGCCTTGAATGAGGGTTTAAAACCTAAGAAACCCTAGAAAATGTGTGCTATCCTTGAAGGAGGTTTTAAACCCTATGCAACTTGTTAAGCACTCAACACACCCTAAAAATCCTATGTCAAATTTTACTTTTTGGGTACCACTAGCTCTTTTCACTGTCTGATTCGACTTCAGTATGAAAAATGTTTCCGTTGCCTATCATTTTGTTTCTCGTTTAAGTCTCTCACAGTTTGCTTGAGCATGCAAAAAACCATAACTTAAAATAATAAAATTTAATTAAATCATTGACAGTCAAAACTTTTCCCTGACGCGCTTAAGAGAATCGACATAGAAAAGAATTAAAGATGAGGGAAAATCACTCGAGAGAATCAAGGTCGTCGAGCGTCGATATTCATCGGTGTCAACAGATGGGATTTTTCCTTCGTGACAAGAATCATTAAGGATATCGTTGATGAGAGATCCCTTCGGCATTGGAAAAAGGGCGAAAAGAGTAAGTGTTGAGCGAAGAAAGAAACGATATCGCCGATCACCGACTTCCGAAACATTTTCGGTATCGAAGATTTTCAAGGAAGATAACTCACAAGGAAACTACGCAATAGGTTTATGTCTGAAGGCCAATCCCCGATACCTTTTTGGCATCAGCAGTCCCAAGTTTATCTTAGAGCGCTCGACCTGAACAAAGTCCCGAGTCCGACCACTACCCGCGAGCTATGTTCCCGGTCTTCAGTACCATGTATCCCAAGTCATCGGTGCCACGGCAACATTGTACGATGAAATTGATCGATGTCGAAGGTTTTTCACAGAAGGACATCAATGAGAATACAAAGAAACTCTAAGAAATAGCAAGTATAAAATTGAGGCTAACAACTTAAGAGAAATATTGGAAAAAGAACACAGTAGCTACACATGCAAAGAAAAGAAACAATGCATTCAACCGCTACAACTAGAAGCCTTTCGTCAAAGTTTCGAGACTTTATATATTATATTTCCATCAAGCTCAGGTTACATATGGTAGACACGGTTTGATCCTTTTTCCCAACCAACCCAGTTACATTAAGAACATGAAAATTTTCACAAAAAAAAAGGGAAACTAGGAAAATTTTGTGTCACGTCTGAGAATACAAGGTAGCGTTCGCCAATCATGCCTCTTTTGTGCATGAACTTTCTCCCCGACTGATTCATGCACCCTGAAGTGTTTTCATATTTTGTTCTTCTGACACCCTTTGAAATTTGTGCAGCTGCATGATCATATCTTGCGCTTCCTGAAGCTACCTCTTGAGTCAGGTTACGTTCCCTTCACAACCTTGTTGTGTTGACACCCCAAGGGTCTTTTCCACCAACTGTCATCGTAATTCTATATTTCCCTAGTAGAGTTCAGCAATAGCAAGTTGTGCAAGCTCTAGCTTCTAATCAGTCTCTTGAACATTAGAACCCGAGGCATCTGCCCGCCTCGTTCTAGCCCCACTCCCCTGAATTGCGGTTTCAACAGGCTCTAACCACATAGTGTGCAGTAGTAGCTCCTCGGAAGTTGATCTTGCACTCGACCCAATCGTGTTTTGGTCTTCCCCAACCACCTTATTCTTCATGGGCCTTCCTCTCCTCCATGGTATCTATTGTTGAGGAAGTGTGGCTTCCAACCTGTGTCCTTCTGACGCAACTTCTTCCATTTCAGCCTCTGCACAGGGTAGTGCCATCATTTCCAAGAAAAGGTAGGTATCTCTCTATGAAGCCTTGGGAACACCCACTGCAAATAAGAACAAGTCCCAAGCATGTTGGGGCTCAATCCTGGCACTTCGGCTGCCTCGCAGGCCCCGTCTTGCATTTTGAGGGGTTCCCATAGTGTGACAATGTATATGCTCTATGAGTGGGTGGCTTCACAATAACCCAAAGTGAAGAATTTGATTAGACTAGACTCACAAGATGAACTACCAATGATACATAAGCTCGGTTGGTAAGTATAACACATGCAAAACATCTACAATTTATAATAGAGTGGGCGATGAGACGAAACATGCTAGGGAACACTGAATTCCTGATGATGGGATGTTTTAGATAATTTATGTGTCACATCTGTGCATCAAGTATAACCTGGGGCATGTGAGATGCTGCCGATAGGAGTTGTAGAGGGTGTGTGGTACGATCACCTCGATTTGTTTTTAAATTCCCCAACCTCCATGATGAGTTGATGATGGTTGATGCACTTGCTGATGTGACTTCTGTTTGAGAAACTTGCCTCGACCTGAGGTGCTTAACGAATTCCCTTATGACAGGATCCAACCCTTTTGGAACATACTCGTACTTTCAGCACATGTTTGGCTTTGACATCCTTTCCCAACCCCAAAGGCAAACCGACCACTGGCATGACTTTGACTCTCATGTTTTCCATACCTGATCTTTCATGATGTGGCACACAGATGTAACCCACCCTAACTGGAGAAAAAATGAAGACGCTAATAGAAATGGTGTAGGAAATTCGAAGGTTTGTAGAGATCACGTAAGTATCAAACAACCAATTTTAACGAGATTTACAAGTATGTACCGATTTGGTTTCTTCATGTTTACACTTTATACATATGTTTTACCATATGTGGTTCTATAGAAAGTCTCTAAACATTTTAATTTCAATTCTAGGAAATATGCCTCTGAGTGTTGAGAAAGAATGGATCAGGAACCTCGTCGGGAGATTCAATTAAGTAAGTCAAGTATGGAAGGATCTGTGTCAAAATTAACAAAGGAAGTAAATGATATCAGACTCCGTGAGTTCGACATACCCGACGATTTTGTCGACTTGCATGACATAGTCGAATCGCACACCAAGCAAGATTCTTCATGGGCCGAAAGACTAGCGAAGGTGATTGACACATCGCCAGGACAAGTGCAACAATTTATGGAACATCTAATCAGAGCTCGGGCTATGCTAAAGCAGTTAAGTACCAGTCTGGTGAAGTACCGGGCGCATGCAGTGGAAATCAAAGATATTTTTGCAGCCCCGATGGAACAACATCGATTTCCATACACCCATACCTGTGAGGATCTGTTCATTACTTGGTCAGAGTATGAGAAAATTCACCCTTTCAAAGGGATGTCTTGAGTTGACTGTTAGAAAACTATTAGGATAGAACGCCACATGGTGAGTTTATTTTACTTATCTACACTTAGTCGTTATTTTCAGTTGAATTTTATGATATAAATAAGAGCATCGACCAAGTAGTCAAGGGTCAATGGTTTTTGCAAGAAACTCTCTTTTCTGGTTTGTTAAGAATTATTTTGGAGCTACCCGTAATAGAGAAGTCCTTTTGGACCAGAGACAAGGTTATATTTTCATCAAATGCATGTATGATTGGACGTGGAGAAGAACTATTTCCTATCTTGTTTCATGAATAGATGTTGTAAAAAGTAAGAGCTATTGAATATATTGTTAAGTTATCTGATGCAATATTTCATAGTTCTTTTCTTTAATGATGAAGATGAATCGTTGTGTTATTATGTGATGAATGATTAGAGTAGGTGAATTATTTTTCTTGCTATTATCTTATCGCATATGTGTTTTCTTTCTGATAATTCGTATCTTAGATAGTAATTGGATGCTCACATGGTTAACGTATTAGTACTAGGCCTGTGGTATAGAATTGTCGTCTGCATGCTTGAGTAGCGGGTTATCCCAAGCTCAGCCTCTTTTGTAGTAGTTAAACTTAATCATGTTGTTACCAAGTTCGTATATACCAGCTTACCTCTCATATCAGTTCCACCCAAGAGAAAACACAAAAAGAGAAAGTCCACACTGAAGGGGATGCCTTCACAAGAAAATGTAAAGCCCATCGATTAATTGGTCAGATCGCAAGATCTGGAGAACCATTCCATTATTAAACGATGTAGAGTCTAATTGGGCCTCTATTGGGAAATAAGGGTATACCTAGGGTTCAACGCTTCAACAATGCACCAACAAAACCTTAACTATCGGGCCTTTCAGCAACACCTGTGAAGCAGATGAAGTCTTACCCGAGGTAGAGGCAGGGGTGGTTGTGGGACTCAAGCATCTAAAACCTAGATGGGACACAGATCTGTGATCACAATACTCAATAGAGAACTTAGAACTTAACATTCATTAGTCTGTACTCTTATTCATAGTGTAGGTTAAAACGCGGTATTCAACAATATCTAAGCACATTTATCCATTTAGCACATAGCATCAAAGCAGATCTATCATTCATTCATAGCATAATCACTAAGCTACTATATCGGATGCATTTAACATAAAGATTACAACACTAAGCATAAATCACATCAATAACATATCAACCATACTACACAAAGCAACCATAACATAGGATATACGTGGTTCACCCCAGTGTGGGGCTACGTCCACCAACTCTTCTTCTTCGTTATTATCTTCTATCAATATTCTTACATGCACAGAGCCACAAACCCACTCTACACAGGACAGGAGATCTATGTGCACCTCTCCAGATCCTCCTTCCCCGAGTTAGGTCACAGCACAAAGCCTTCTTACAGTCACTTGCACTTAGCTTTGCAAGTCTTAACACACAGTATGCACAAAACCTCTAGATCCGCACTAAGTCGATTCTACTAGGTGTATCTTTTCTTACATCACCTAGATATCTATTTATACATTACAAATGGGGCCTAAACATGGGTAAGACCCATGGGCCGACATCCCATACCCGTTACATAAACCCTAAACCCAAAAATCCTGCAAAAAGGGGCGAGATCCCAGGATCTTTGCTTCGCCAGGGTGCTCGTCTTCGATCAGCCTGTCGAAGTCCCAAAAAGTGGTCAAATGTGACCAAGGTTCTCCAAAACTTGGTCAAGGACCAATAGACCCCCAACACTCACCTGTGACTTGTCCCGAGTCACTCTAATCTGGGAAACTCTGCTTCGAAGGCCTTGAGCTTGGCTCGAGCTGCCTCAACTTGTTGCTTCGCTAGAGCCTCCTGCTCGAAAAACTTCTGGATAACTTTCTCTGTGACCGGTCCTTCCAAGCATTGTTCCACCTAGGTGACTACTTGTTCTAGTTGTGCTCCTTGTCTCTCTATTTCCTCAAAAAGTTTGCAAGATTCATCCTACACCAAGGCAAGGCAACAGAAATTAGCATCAGAACCAGGTAATTTGTTAAACTATGTGTTTATTTCATTCTGCCATGCAATCATTATTCATTGATTAATCTAAGTTACTGAAGTTGTTGTTATAAAAATCAATATTATGTTATGAAGTTATTGTCTCAGTTTATGAAATGAATTGCTTATGAAAGTAAATGATGTTTAGAAATATTTGGTTGTTACACATGGTATCAGAGTGTCTTAGTTCGAAATCTGGGCCTAAGGGCCAAAAACCCCAAACGCTAACTCCATCCATGCTTAACCTGTAAGCAAAACACATTTGTTGCGTCTTAATAGATTATGTCATGCAACATTCAGCTTGACCCAATATGACTGATACAGTATCAGAAAATATACTCAAGATAGCACCCCTATATTATCCAAGCAAGTGGTCTCATATATCACAAGCAACAACTTTAGGCAATACCCTTTAACTAGATCATGAATGGATAATACATCCTTAGTCTGAATATTCAAAGGAACACCCTTTAAAATAAGTGGCAACAAACTAGATAGTTTGAAGGATCACTTCCCATGAAATGGCTACCCTTAAAGCAGCTGGATAAAGCTATTAAGCACGAAAAAGAGAAGTGGTAACTTAATTTTATTTGAGCAATACTTGTTAATGAAGTTTAGGGTAAAATAGACACCTGAAATTGATGAAAATGTCGAGGGAAACTTCTGTCTAAGGATTGAAGTTGGTAAGATTCAATAACTACACAAACTACACTAAATAAAATCCAAGAGGATATTCGCAAGACCTGGGAAAGACCTAATTCATCTCAAACTTACCCCAAATGAGGAACTGCCAATGCGCAGCAGCAAAGAGATTTGAAAAACTTGTATTGCGCAGGAAGTGTGTAAATTACTTGCCTGTGTTAGCCTCGGCAAATTTTAAATAATGAAAAATATCAAGAACAATAGACCCATACAAATTTTAACCGTGCCGAAGAGAGCAATTTTGACACCACATAATGCTCACGCAACTGTCATTATCCCAAAAAGAGAGTTGTCTATTACGCAGGATACAAATGCATTAGAGTGGGAAATTTCGCATTATGCATCAAACCTCCTGACAGGTGTCGCATGATCATTCGCCATATCGGAGATCTGGACATCGGGGGTCATGAGGGTAACTGTTTACGGTTTTAGGAAATGGCGAATCTCGAGGATTGATTTGGACTGTCCGTTTGAAGGGACACGTGGCAGAGATCAAACGACCCGTCGGTATATCAGCGACCGAGGTCTCGAGTTGACAGAAGACTTCTGTCATCGAAGTATCGGAAACCCCGAAACAGCGAGGGGCGATCAAGACCATCTGTTCTGGGGACGTGTGCTAGTGATCGAAGCCATCGGGAAAGGTCCTAACAGGAGGTCATCCATCGGGTCATCGTGAATCGGGAAATCGCAGATCCCGTGGACAAGTGGACCTTGCAATTCGAAACCGCGAAGCCCGATTTTCCGAAAAGTGGAAAGCTCCATAGTGGAAGCCAGCTGTCATCGTGGATCAGGATATCGAGAGTCCCGGGAACACAGCAACAAGAGTTGTGAAATCACAAAACGCGATTTCTCGATGAGCCAAGGGATAGCGGGGCCCACGGAAGGGTCAACAGTGGACAGGTGGTGGATTACATCGCGGATCGGGATATCGTGAATCCTAGGGACAAAGTGTCCACGTACTATGAAACCACAAACCCTGAAACCGCAACATAATTAGCTTAGCTCTTAAACCTTCTTAAAAATGAATTAATTAATTGATGTCTTAATTAAGACTTTAGCGTATCGCGAAATTGGAGATCGAGGTTTCGTGATTCAAGTTACATCGATCCTTTGTTACGGGAAACCCCGAANNNAACCCGCTTAAATAAAATTTTAAGGGGGCACTAAAAATTTATATTTTTAACCATTCATTGTCCAAAGGTAAACAATAAATGGCATCGCAAATTTTAGAAGTGATGAAATTCTTGCTCGAGGAGGACCGAAACCCCGATGGGGAGCCATAAGGCAACAGTCACATAGGAACCGGTCACATGGACCTTGGCATAGCCGAAAAGGGGCGAACGCACAAGGAAGAGGTGCATCGGGTATCGGGATATCGGGAATCCCGTAGACACGGGGTTCATGCAATTTGATATTGCGATATCCGAAACACTGATAAGGGACAAGGCTGTGGCCTTGTGGTATAATGGTCATATGGACCAAGATCTTAGCCCGAAGGGCTAACGCACGAGTACCGCATCGGTAGATCAGTAGTCGGGAGACTGCAAGGGCAGAGGTTCGTGATAGCGGAAGTCGCGAAACCCCGAATCCCGACAGGGAGTATGACAGTGGTCACATGGGAAAGGGTCGTATGGGCCCAGAACATAGCCAAGAGGGGCTAAAGTCTGAAGGGAGTGCATCATCATATTGGGGATCGCAGATCCCGTGGACAGGGGTATCAGGGTGTTGAAAACCCCGAAATCCCGATAAGGGATAAGACTACGGTCACAAGGAGAGGCCGTGTGGAACACGGGCATAGCTTGGAGGGCTAATGCGCTAGGAGCATTTCGGGGATCGGAGAATCGCAAGTCCTAAGGACTTGTGAGGTTCGACATTTGGAACCTCGAAACTCCGATGTAGGATAGGGTTGGGGTCACATGGAACGACGGTCATATGAGAAGGATGTCTAGCCTAGAGGGCTAGCACATAAAGTGTCGTATCGGTGAATCGGCAATCGGGAGTTTGAAGGAACAGAAATTCTCAACATTGGGGATTACGAAACCCCGAAGCCCGATAAACAGGATTCCTAGGGGGAAATTTGGGCACAGTCCCGGGCAAAGGCCGTGAAGAAATGGGAAAGACTTGAGGGTCGGATATTGACCAGTGATTTCCGGGGGGAATCCAAAGAGTCGCTTCGGCTCGGTTGATGAAATTGAACGATCCTCTATACACATATAACAACAAGTTTACACAGATGAATGATTTTTTTTTAAATACAAAAGAAATAAACCGAAGATAGAACACCAAAATCCGTATAGAGCTGGAATTACAAGCAAATCATTTTTATTTCGCACTGCAAAAAAAAAATAGGAAATTACCATTCATTACCACAGTATAAGGAAGGGTTATGCAATTTCTTGATTCAATCAACTCCGCGTTCTTCACAAAGGTACTGAGACCATACCTCTTACCATACCTGAGGGCGAACTTCGCAAAGTGTACAGACAGGGGATTAGTTCCCAACATTTCAAAGAGACTGGACTCCAAGTCCTGGATCTTGTCAGTGACCACATCAATATACTTTGTTTCTGCAAAACAAACTGGAGAAGATACAGCAATAACCAGCACTAGCGAAGTGCTCAGAACAACGGTGAGGATGTGAGCCATGGCAAGGGATATCCAGGAAACCTCTGAACAGAGCAAGGCAAATCTATGGAGGAGAAAGAATGACGCAAGGAGGGTCTCAGTGAGTGAGAAGGACACGTAGGGATTCGAAGAGCTGACAGGTGTAGAATTTGGGGGTTAGATACGAGGGAGCTTGAGGAATCCAGACGAGCACATGGAACCCATGCGTGCCTGAATCCTTGTGTGTACGTTTAATTATTTTTATATATATTTTAAAGTGTTAAAAATAAATTAAAATAAATTAAATAATTTAGTATAAATAATTTATATATAAATAAGGTCAAGTTAGTTTAAATTAAAGTAAAATTAATTTGCGTTAAATTAGTATAATAATAATTTTTAAATTAATTATTTTATTAAGTGCAAGGTTAATCTACCTTAAAGTTAATTAATGATGTTAAGGCTTAGACTAGGACAAGCGGGAAGGAGGTGGCATAGGTACTAGGAAGTGACGAGTAAAGCATAAGGCTAACGTAGCTACAGGGTAAGGGAACCAATAAGCAAGGGCGAACAAACCAAGCTTAGACACTTAATCCTAACCCAAACCTAGCCAATCCCCTAATGGAGTAATCTCTGT
>SNQJ01S0056092.1:100265-121642 GCA_010110895.2 Picea sitchensis
ATCATATCCAAACAAATACACATTGAACAATGCATTTTGTATTGTCACTCAACCAAGATAAAATCATGGTCCTTAATAATGAATCTAGACACCAACTTGAAAAACTATTAAGAGTTAAAGCAACTAACTTATCATTTTATGCCCAAATCATGTGTGGAATTATAAACTTCTATTAAAATTACCATAACTGCCCAATTGTTGGTTGGAACTAGAGCATCCAACTATTACTCTAGTGCATGCCATTGTATCCAAATTCTCATTGGATTGATGCTTATCAATATCCATGCTTCAACTTACATTTTAATTACTACAAGGAAAAATACTAGTTCGATATTATTTTCAAGTTACCTTAAGGAAACCTACTAACTCAATATGATTCTCAAGTTACATCGTGTTGTTGCATTAAAGCATTCATTTCAATAGTTTAAATTTTAATCAACAACCAGGTTTCACAGTCAATTGAAGTTCCTCCAACCAGACTCTATTTTTTAAATCTTAATTATTTTCAACCTTGATATTCCCTATTCAAATCTCCCATTCGATGACACCATCTTAACAAATTTTGTGCTAAAATTGCTACTGTTTTTCATGGAAATTGTATCATGTGAGTTGAACCTATTTTGGAACTTGCAGTTTCCCTTCTAATACCACCATCTTTGAGGGCCATTTTCTCTTTAACATCAAAATCACAATGAACTACTAGACCTCCATGAGTTTCACAGACCAAAAATGTTCCTAGAGGTGCATGTACATGTATGACATGGATAAAACAAGTTTGTCATCAAGTGGTGTACAAAGGATAATATTTCCTATATTGAAATCATTGAGGGAAATTAGTATTAAGTTGTTACACACTTATGTAACCCTTTTTCACATCTTCTCACAAATCCCACAAAAAAAAAATAAAGGACAACAATTGATTAACCCTTATTGGATTGAAATCAATGTTTCACCATTTCTTTTCCACATTTCTAAGAAACCAACTCCAAGTAATGCTACACCTATTATTTGTTTATTTTTCGTGTCCTCTTTTAATCTCCTAACTTTTATTAGATTTTCTGTATTTTTTTATTGGGTTGCATTAAATTCAGTAAGACCTTGCTTGTATTATAATGTGGTTTATATGTTAAGGATAATGATGATGATCATAGTTGAAAATGTGGAAAGCAATTGAGAACAGAAACAAGAAAATAAAAACAGACACACGGGAAATAGAGACACAAGAATGTCAGCCACTTGTACAATCTGTAAACTCTACAATTATATGGGTGTACTTATAAGAGTACAATGGATACATATTTAATGTGTATAAGATTATCATGAGTGCAATGCATACCTTCCATGCTTGACTATAATATGAGGATAAACAACAAAAGAAAAAATGTTATATTATTTTCCTGAACATGAAAAAATACAAACAATTCCTTTGATCATGCAGAACTGATATGCCTTCTACTCACCCTCCCCCCATTGACCCTTTATCTGGCCAAGTTCCATGGGTGTGTGTGTGTGTGTGTGATCAGAATCTGGACCAGGGGTCAAAATTTAGCCCAAAAACCAAAGTGTTTAGAATCACCTTAAAACAAATAGGAGCGTAGGCCTCGTCGTCATGAACCCAACGCACTTCGAATGAGTTCAAACGGACATTGGATGAGTGAGATATCACATTATGTTCAATTTGCCAAATAGGCAAAAAAATTGTTGATTATACAATCCGTACAGGATAACGGGGCAAGTGTACGACCCCACACGTGGAAAATATGACATGAAAGGTGTTGAGTGGACAACCGAGGGTCAACATGGGAGAATCATTTTTGGACACATGGCATGTTGATGGAAAATTGGGAGGTGCCACGTGGCCCAGACATGGGCTGCCAGGTGGCACCATGTTTTGGTTATGGTATGTTAAAATGTTATGGAGTCCGTGGGAATCAAACCCCAGACCTCCTCTATGGTCAAACGCTTTGGCAAAGTATGCCCGACTGGCATGCCACATAGTGTTACTTAATAACTATATGTTGTTAAATTTATTTAAATTCGCATATGTTGCTTTTTGGGCACGGGTCCGGGCTGGGGCTTAGCCCCAGCCCTTGGTTATATGTGCCACCACATACAACCACCTCATGGGGTGTGCATTTTCAAATGGTCCTCTACCACACACCTGGACACTTGTCACGCCTACGTTCATTCATGCAATGGAGCCCTTAATTTGTGTTGGGACGTGGCCATATGCCCCCCCCATGTGCCCAACACCTTCGTGATTCGAAGGCTTAGTTTGCTAACAGTGCGACAATTTTGCACATTTTGCAGACATGTGCACATGTGTTGGGTTTAGGAACGAGAAACACCCAGAAGCTAGGTTACTCACACAGGAGGTGCGAATTGGCAAACCAGAGACAACAAGCTTGAAGGAGGAAAATGGCAGGAGGCCTATCTTCTTCATTTTTTGGCCAAATGAGGTGCCGAAAAAGCCCAGCTAGGGGTTTTGGGATGTTATGAATCCATTGGCACCGTTTTCAAAGGAATTCAGAGACTTCTATTGCAGGTTTTTCTACTTTGAAGTTTCAAAGAGCTCTAGGGAGCTTAGGGCCACCATTGAAGGAGGTCATGCTCAGATGAGCCCAAGTCTATTTTCTATGACTGAATAGTCATTTTTGACTAATTTTTATGCTCTAAACACATTGGGATAGGTTTCAGAGGAATTTGAGGAATTTACAGGTGTTTTTTCCACAAGGAAGCTCAGGGAAGCTCAAGGTCACCAGTAGAAGAGGTCATGCCCAGATGAGCCATGGTCTGTTTTCAAAGTTCTAATAGTCATTTTTGGGGTTTTTATGTATTCTAAATCCAATGGTATAGTCAGTAAATCCATTGGAGTTGAACAACAACTTGTAAAAGAATCTTTGACAAACCAATCCCAGAGAGCCTAGTCCATTGATGGAGGCTCAAGGAGATGTAGCATAGTTGGGGGTGAACTCCTTTATCATGTTGTTATTGTTGTGAGTTTTTGTTATTTATTATTTTCTGCACTTTATGTTGTTGTTGTATTCTTTAAACAACATATTTATTCGTTGAATATTCCTCACACATAAACATTTAAAAGGAGCATAAAATTGACATATAATTTCTCTTGCACAGATAAGACATTGAGCAAGGTCCTGAAGTTTATTTTAATGGAGTAGAGGGTGCTTGCATAGAAAAACAATTCAGCCCTCTATTTTCAGATCAGGTGGTATCAGAGCATAGTTTTGCTCATGCGATTGCCATTGATAGCTAGAGATTTAGCTGTTGGTATTATTGTGCAAGTTTTGTGTTGAAGTTTGATATCTTGCAAGGATGGAGGAAGCTTCAAACAGTGAGAGTTATCATACATCTTCATTAGCCAAGTTCTTTGACAAAAAGATGTTGAAGGCGTTTGTAACCATGAGAGATATGTTGCAAGAGATGTTGGAAGATAGGAAGGAGAGCATTGTCCTTCAAGAGAAGTTGATGGCCATGAAGGAGGAGAAACACCAGCTTCTTGAAAAGTTGCATGAGATGGAGAGTCAACTCCATGAGGCAAAGGAAACCCTTTCCAAGTACATGCATGAACATGGGGTATGTAATGCTATTTTTTCTTCAAATTCCTCTCAAGGTGAATGCTTTGGTGTTTTTGAAAATCATACAAGAGGAATAGGGTCCAAGTTATTGTTAAAAATGGGCTATGAAGGTAGAGGGTTAGGCAAGCATGCACAAGGCATTGTTGAGCCTATTGTTGTTGAGGAGAGGCCCAAGTATAGGGTTCTTGGATATGAACAGAAAGATGGAGCATATTCCAAAGTTGAGGAGACAAGGGAAACTATTCTAAGAACAACTTTTGTTGCAAGTTCAATCCCTCAAGCATGCAAAGAGTGTGTTCAAGATGAATGCAAATGTGTGAAACAAGAGAGTTCTGACAGCCATGAGGACAAGAACATTTTTTTGGGTCTTCAAAAGAGAGCTAGTAACTCTTCAAATTCACATCCTCAAGAAGGTGATAAAGGTGAATGTTCAAGGTATATTTCTGCTTGTAATTCGGTTGCTTTTGATTATGTTAAGCATGGTAAATTTTCATGTAAAAATGGAAGAAAAAGTCCATGTACATATTGTGGTTTAGATAACCATCATGTTTCAAGATGTTGGAAAAGATTGACCACATTCAGGAAACTTTCCAAGTAAAGGCAACTTGAAAAGAAGATGCAAAAGATCTGCACTCATTGCCAGAAGAGGGGTCATCTCATTGACCAATGTTGGACATTGCATCCAACCACTCATCCACAGCAAAAGAAGCAGATGGATAAAGAGACTGGAAAGAATGGAAGAGGAGATTCCATCATCGATGTGAGTCAAGATGATTCACAAGAAGACGATTTTCAGTAGAAAAAGTCACCATTGAATTGGCTTGGTAAGAAATGGTTAGATTTCTTGAACAAGTAAGGCTTGCATTTCTTTGTTTGTAGATGCACATTTCAACCTTATGTATGCATTTTTGTTGAAAGTATGACAAATTGCAGCAGATTATCATAACTTGTATGATGCAAGTTTGCATGTGAATGCAATTCTATTGAAGGCATTCTTGTTGTTTCACAACTTCGCCGGGAGGATGTAAAAGATGGGTATGATGCTCACTTATTGCAGCCATATAGTTTTTCATTTCAGCTCTTATGTACCCACATGTTTTTGGGTTTATGTACTTATGTTTGTACTTGAAGGAGAGTTGAAGAGTTATGCACATGCATGTGATTTTTTATGTGTGTAAACAATGAACTTTGTGATAGTTCATTACGAGTGACTCATGAATGTCAACTTATCATTTTGGAATGTCGATGTGTTTCAAATGAGTCTCAACTTGTTTCGATGTTGTCTTGACGACTATGTTGTGTCAATCATGTTTTTCGACTTATGTTTAGTCAATGGTGTTTGTCGGCTTGTAATTCGATATTGATTACACCAAGATGCAGGAAAACGCCATGTACTTTGATGAAGTACAAGATGCAACCGTTATTTCTTGAAGAGAAAAAGACTTTGTTGGCATCATTTTCAGTCTTGTATTGAATTTGTTTTCAATATTGATGTTTTCTTGGTTTGTGACAAGATGTCGCAGGAAAGTTTTTTTTTGCAGCCATTGTAGAGCGGATTGTGTTGACACCCAAGAGTTCACAAGAGGGACTTGATTCTCAGTGGGAAGGTTGGAAGTCTTCCAAGAATAAGGAGAACAGTGGGTCAGCAGTAGCCAGAGAACAGTGGTTGAGGGACATAGCCAGTTGCAGTGTAAGGCAAGTCAAGGGACCCAGGTGATTGCCAAAAAGACTTTTTCAAGTATAATCAGTTGATAGAACTTGGAAGAATAAGAGTATTGAAGCTTAGGTAAATATTCATCATCTTTTTTGGGTCCAAAATCCTTTCAATGGGAAAGGTGTGATCAGAATCTGGACCAGGGGTCAAAATTTAGCCCAAAAGTCAAAGTGTTTGGAATCGCCTCAAAACAAATAGGAGCGTAGGCCTTGTCATCATGAACCCAACGCACTTCAAAGGGGTTCAAACAGACATCATATGAGTGAGATATCGCGTTCTGTTCGATTTTCCAAGCAAGCAAACAATTTGTTGACTGTACAGTCTATATAGTTCGTACAGGCTGACGTGGTAGGTGTATGACCCCACACATGGAAACGTTGATGTGGCAGGTGATGATTGGACAACTGAGGATCAACATGGATGAATCATTTTTGGACACATGGCATGTTGATGGAAAATTGGGATGTGCCACGTGGCCCAGACATGGGTTGCCATGTGGCACCATGTTTTGGTTATGGTATGTTAAAATTTTATAGAGTCCATGGGGATCGAACCCTGAACCTACTCTATGGTCAAATGCTTTGGAAAAGGCCGCCCAACTGGCGTGCCACATAGTGTTACTTAACAACTATATGTTGTTAAATTTATTTAAATTCGCATATGTTCCTTTTTGGGCACGGGTCCCAGATGGGGCTTAGCCCTAGCCCTTGGTTATATGTGCCACCACATACAACCACCTCATGGGGTGCATGTTTTCAAATGGTCCTCTACCACGCACCTGGACACTTGTCACGTCCACGTTCATTCATGCAACAGAGCCCTTAATTTGCGTTGGGACGTGGCGATATCCCCCCCCCGCCATGTGCCCAACACCTCTGTGATTCGGAGTCTTAGTTCGCTAACAGTGCGAAAATTTTGTGCATTTTGTGAGCATCCACACATGTGCTGGTTTTAGGCATGAGAAACGCCCAGAATCCAGGTTACTCACACAGGAGGTGTGAATTGGCAAACCAGAGACAACAAGCTTGAAGGAGGAAAATGGAAGGAGGCCTATCTTCTTCATGTTTTGGCCAAATGAGGTGCCGAAAAAGCCCAGCTAGGGGTTTTGGGATGTTATGAATTGATTGGCACAATTTTCAAAGGCATTTGGAGACTTCTATTGCAGGTTTTTCTACTTTGAAGTTGCAGAGAGCTCTAGGGAGCTTAGGGCCACCATTGAAGGAGGTCATGCTCGGATGAGCCCAAGTCTATTTTTTGTGACTAAATAGTCATTTTTGACTAATTGTTATGATATGAACACATTGGGATAGGTTTCAGAGGCATTTGAGGACTTTTATAGGTGTTTTTCCACAAGGAATATCAGGGAAGCTCAAGGCCACCAGTAGAAGAGGTCATGCCCAGATGAGCCATGGTCTATTTTCAAAGTTCTAATAGTCATTTTTGGGGTTTTTATGTATTCTAAACCTAATGGTATAGTCAGTAAATCCATTGGATTTTAGAAGAAGCTTGTAAAATAATCTTTGACAAACTAATCTTAGAGAGCCTAGTCCATTGATGGAGGCTTAAGGAGATGTAGCCCAGTTGGGGGTGAACTCCTTTATCATGTTGTTATTGTTGTGAGTTTTTGTTGGTTATTATTTTTTTCACTTTATGTTGTTTTTGTATTATTTAAACAACATATTTAACCATTGAATATTCCTCACACATAAACATTTAAAAGGAGCATAAACTTGACACATAATTTCTCTTGCACAACTAAGACATTGACCAAGGTCATGAAGTTTATTTTAATGGAGTAGAGAGTGTTTTCATAGAAAAACAAGTCAGCCCCCTATTTTCAGATCAATGTTTTAGTTAATAATAAGGTCAGATGTGTCTATGTTGGTGCTTTGGAATTGTTTCTACAACTATAAAATCTTCGTACATGCCATGATAATTATGTCAATGGGGGAATCCACAGTGGGGTGGCACCTCCTATTAGTCTAATACTTGATTGGTTGCAGGACTAATATTCCTTTAATTGTGTAGAAATCATATGCCTGCTGCTCAGCCTCCCCCCCATTGACCCTCTATGTGGCCAGCTTCCATGGGTGTTTGTGTTAGTTAGTAATAAGCTCAAATACATCTATGTTGGTGTCTTGGAATTATTTCTACAACTATAAAATCTACTTAGTTACATGCCATGATGATTATGTTGATGTGGGAATCCATAGTGGGGTGACCAGTATTCCTTTGATTGTGCAGAACTCATATACCTTCTACTCAACCTCCCCCCCATTGACCCTCTATGTGGCCAACTTCCAAGGGTGTGTGTTAGTTATTAATAATTCTTGATGCAACTATTTTGGTGCCTCATAATTGTTTTTACAACTATAAACTCTCCTTACATGCCATGATGATTATGTCGATGGGGACATCCACAGTGGGGTGGCACCTCCTATTATCCTATTACTTGATTGGATGCAATAGTGATAATCCTTTGATTGTAAAAAATTCATATGCCTTCTACTCAACCTCCCCACCATTGACCATCTATGTCGCTAGATTTTGTGGGTGTGCATCAGATAGTAATAAGGTCAGATGCATCTAAGTTGGTGCCTTGGAATTGTTTCTACAACTATAAAAGCTTATTCAATACCATGATGATTATGCCAATTGGGGTATCCACATTGGGGTGGAACCTCCCATTATCCTATTACTAGATTGGCTACAACAACTGATATGACTTATGCTCAACCTCCCCCTATCCACCCTATGTATCACCAGCTTTTGTGGGTGTGTGTTAATTATTCATAAGTTCAAATGCATCTATGTTGGTACCTTGGAATTGTTTCAACAACTAGAAAATTATCCTCCTCTTCTTCACAAAATTCTATCTTGGTCTTACATTCGCAAAAGGCCAAGTTCTCATACCAAACATTATGGTTGTATCCACTACAGTGGTATTAATTCTACATTATTGTTTTATAGTCAATCGAAAGACCTTATGGGAATTAGTTTTACATTCAACCAGTAAATTTTGGTCAAAATAAGCATTTCAATGGGACACATTATCAGGATTGGCTACAAATTCCACCGTGAAAGGGTAAAAAAATTAAATTAGAATATAAAAAATTCATTCATCATCTAGATTACACATAAACCATGTTGAGATGTCTAGTAACATTTCTAACAAAAAATAAAATGTGCCCATTTTCAAATAATATAAGAGCATGTTGCATATACTTAATAGGCCAACCAACATACCTTTGTAGAAATATTTATGACTACAGTTGGCATGTGATCATCCTCTTCCAAACATAGTTAACTATAATTAAAAATTTCACAAACCTAGCCATGATAAAATCAATCAAACATGCGGCCTGGCACCCGCTGAGAGAATTCAATAAATCAATATCAATTGCATGTGCAGTGAGAATAACTCTTAAGCCATCAATCAATACAAAAACTACCATCAACAATGTTTTTAATCCATATGAATATTTGCACCTTTTTCATATGAAATCTCATCCCCAATTAGACAACAATGTTGGTTGTTAAAAATTCATCCAATCCATCATCAATGCAATGTCAATCACCTCCAAAAATGAAAAAAAAACGACGACTAATTTTGTCAAGGAGATCTAATTTTGGGAGAGATGAAAAAAAATACCAGCTATAAAGTGGGTTTGGGGACGTAATCATCACAAGGAGAGGAATTCCTTCTGCCATGGAAAAGAGTACCACTGACCATATTCGCTCGATCGACAATTCACCTGCTCATATATGAAATAGCATTTGCATTGCCAACCAAAACTAAACAAAAAACACAATAAGCAAAGACAGAGGTGATATACTGCTCAACATGGGAGGGAGAAGTAGGTGGTAGATGGACTAGATTTAGCATGTCAATATTATGCTATAGCTATCAATGGAATAGAAAAGGGAGAAACCATGAAACTTGAAAGTAACAATGTGGAAAATGCACAAGAAGCAGTAACAATGTGCAAAATGTACAAGGAACAACCTCATTCACATTTTCTGAAACCCAAAAATCGATGGGCAATAAGCATTGGGAGAAATCGTTCCCTCAAGAAAATCCATGGGAGAAATTGGTGCCATAAAGCCTCCAATCAAGGAGATGTAAGGAGATGCAGGCGAAAGGGTTTCCATAAAACTCTGATTCAAGTAGATGAGGGCAAAATAATTCCCAAAACCTCAAGAAATATGGGTGATGGACTCACCAAAACAATAGTGATTATGAAAAATCGGGGCTAATTGGAAATTTGTTCCTGAAATCGGGAGGGCTAACCATTTTTCCACTGATTTTCTTACTATTTTAATATTTTATAGGGGATGAATTATCTGTCATAATTTTAATATATGGGTTAAACATTTTAATTTTTGTAAATACTAGTTTAATGGAAATTCGTCTTTCAAAAATTTAAATCCTAAAATTCCGTCCATTGACAAAATTCTCCCCTAAAACTATCTATGCAAGTCTTAAGGAAGAAACATAGTGTTTCCATTTCAATTTAACTACATCAACAAAGTATTTTTACTCTCACTATGCAAGGTTGAACTTGAAATGGGTTGGAGGTGTATAGTCCTTTTTTCGCTCCTTTTCAAACTAAAGAAAAACTAGAATATGACTTGATTTGTAATGTCCCCAAGCTGATTTTCTTGGAACATTTGAGGTTTTTATATTCCCTGGTTGTGGTATTTTGTCAAACAGTTTGTGTGTTTTCCTTCTCAAGTGCGCTAGGATAGTTTATTTGAGCTTTGAAGTACATAAATGATAGGATCATAACAATAATGGATACACAACATATTGCAATATGAATTAACACAAGAAATAGCCACAAATACATCATATCTAATTTTATTTAATTATATAGCTGACCTCATACAATAATAGTTCATATCTTGAATACATAGACAAGAATAGTGTCTGTGGCTAATAATGCCTCCAAGATACAATAGAAGATGAAGATATAGGTTTCCAAAATGCTCCCCAAGATGAATACCAAATATCTCTAAGATCCAACCCTTCTGCTTTGTTGTAGGTGATTCCTTCTCTAGCACAATGCACACTTTCTAGCTGGAATAGACTAAGGATGGTACGACCTCCTCTATCATGGCCTCAAACTCCTACAAAACTATGATAGAATATAGATCTGATGATATCAAGATGATAGGAGTAGTCTTTGGGTTGTAGCTTAACTAGTTGACCTCCAAATAACCATAGCCCTAAGAACATGTGTGCCCTCTCCCTCAGGAAATACACCCAAATCCACAAATAAATATATATGATCTCCAAAATCCCAAGATAAGTTGCAAACCTCTATATCTGAATATGTATGGTCATGGAAAATGATCACTTGTAAGTTTCATGCAGATCAACCTTCCGATCAATGGCCCCAAATATATTTGTGCCCTCCTCAGGAATTTCTCCCCACTAAGAGAAATGGTGAATATGGCATGTAAACCCTCCACAAATTAATGAGAAAAATCACCCTGGCGATATATAACAACTCTAAACTAGAATTACTTCCAGATACAAGCACCTCAAGATCGTGTGAACTCTTCTCTCATGAACATTGTGCCCTAGCTCTGCAGAAAGACACCAAATATGTACCCTGCTTCCTCAAATACTTGTGAAACTGAAATGGAACTGAACTAGAATGGTGAGGGAGGAATATTTCACCTCTTTGGCCAAGCTTGGATCAAGAACAGAAGAATCTTTCACTCCCTTGTTGATCTCTAGGGTGTATTCACTCAAAACCCCCAAATACCATGGGCTCTCTAGCTAAGAAGCCAGACATCAAAATAGCAATCAACATCGTGAGAGAATAGAAGCCCCTATCTCTCTTTTATACTCTTGTTCATCTTTTCTCTCCGAGTGACTTTTAATTTACTTTTAATATTCCTTAATAAAATCACTTTATTAATTAATTAACCTTTTTTTCCTCTAAAAAGTTATTTAATTATCCTTATGGCTTCTCTAGCCACTGAAAGTCACTTCTCGTCATCTTATCATGTAGTGCTCTTCCTCCCGATTCCGATGAGCTATTGCACTAACAGGTTTCTTCAATTAATATGCCCAAAATGACCTCCTTAGTCAATTTAATTAAAATATGCTCCATAATAACTCAAAATTACGGAAATCGTCAAAATGCAACAAAACCAAGTCGAGCCCAATAAAACCTCTCAATATCTCCTGAACTTGCTATCACCCCCATCTGGCTAGTGTGGCAGGCATCCCACTCTCTAACATAGAAACATCCAAAAATGGGGACATTACATGATTCTGCCCCAACCTCTAACCTAGATCTGACCCTAATTTGATCTATCATAAGAAATTATATACCAAGTACCTATCTAGTCTCTTTTCCACCTAGCATCAATAATTTTCATATTCCTAGTTTGAAATGAGCTTAACATGTTGAACATCCACCAAACATACCTCCTACAACTTATTCCAAAAAAAAAGTGAAAAAAAAAATCCAGGGGCCCACTTTAGTAGCACTTCCCCAGCTTTATCCATCGTAATAGTAGAATTTAAGTCCCTTCTCAAATAACCTTCCTCCTTTTAAATAAATCATGTGCTAACATATCCTCCCCGTATTCCACAATTCCGCTCTATTATCATATGGCCCATAAATGTTGATAACGTGAAAACCTTCCTCAGCACGAAAGAAATGAAATTTTCTTCAATATCTAAGTCAAGTATTACAAAATTTATTAATAAAATAAAACTCTACCTCCTCCAAATAGTTACCAAACCTCTTGACCTTTCTACAGATTTTAGACATAATAAATCCCACTCCTTTTGGATAGCTCTTCCAAAATATTAACCCCTCAACCCATAATTTCTTATAACATAATAATATCAAGGTTCTGAAGTTTTAACCTTTTGTGGTAATTTTTTATAAGGTTTTCCTAAACCCTTTAAATATTAAATGAAATAAAAATAGAGAAAAATTATTATGAAGGAATTGGCATTCTTTCTTTAAGAGCCCCTTCTAGGACATTATATTTCGCTTGATAGATTAGCAAGTGCATATTTAACGTTGTAAGTTTTAAAACAAAATTTTCCCAATTGCACTAAAATAAATGTATTGATTGAACACATACTCTTTGTGGTGTGACATCTACATTATGGAAATTTTAAAACAAAGCTCTCTTGATTGCATTCAAATAAATGTATTGAAAATATACCCTTGTGAGCATTGTTTCAAATAAATGTATCCTGACATCTGCATTATGGAAATTTTAAAACAAAGCTCTCTTGATTGCATTCAAAATAAATGTATTGAAAATATACTCTTGTGAGCATTGTTTCAAATAAATGTATTGAAAATGGACTGTTGTGAGCATTGTGATTAGATATGTTATTCAAGTTGGTTGAGTTTTTCCTTTGCATTTTATTTGAGAGTCCCAAAAATAAGATAAATAGATTTGGGTTGTAGGTCTCCAAAACCAAAACATGTTTCCTTTTTTTCATAAAACATGTTTCTAAAAATAAGATAAATAGATTTGGGTTGTAGGTCTTTAAAACCAAAACATGTTTCCTTTTTTTTTCATAAAAGATGTTTCTATAGATATAAAAGATGTTATAGTTTTTTTTTAAATAAAAGATATTTCCAAAAAGATAAATATTTTTTCGTAAAAGATGTTTCCATAAATATAAATATAAAAGATGATGTTTTTTTTTAAATAAAATATATTTCCAAAAATATAAATATAAAAGATGCTTCCATACATATAAAAATAAAAATGTTTCCAAAAAATGTTCCCTTTTTTTTAAAGAATAAAAAGATGTTTCCATGAAAAAACCAAAACAAAACATGTTGTCTATAAGAATTAAAAATGAAGGAATATATCACTAAAAATCTTTGATATTCAATCATCAACGAATCCCAAAATTTTTGTCAAATTACCTGCTCAGATTTGAAGGAAGATATCACTGAAAATCTCTGATCTTCCATCATCAACAAATACATGGGATTTCCTAATATTTACAATTAATCTGAGATAAAATCTTCTGAACATGAATCTGAGTAGAAATGGAATCAAAAAAATGCAACATGGGATTTCCTAATATTTACAATTAATAGGAGCTAAAATCTTCTAAACTCTGACTTGACAAGTAGGAAATCTTCTGAAATCTGACTTTGACTTGACAAGTAGGAATCCGCAATTCTTATTCCGTGTTTTCCTCAATTTGTTGAGTTGTGCAAAGTATATTCTATTTGTTTCCTCCTCAATTATGCAGAAGCAAATGAGTTGTCCTAACTAAATAAAGAAACAAAATATCGAATATGTCCATTTTGTATTCTCTCAAGTCTCCTATAAATACAAAGCTTCTACAACATATTTTTGCTATTAAATTTAGGTTCAGAAGTTAGACACAGTTGAAAAAGAATGGAAAAAACACAAACGCTCTAGCATTTGATTTTGGTCGTAGTCATGTTTTTGTTAACGACGAATATTGCAATGGCATATAATGTTGGTACCAGCATGGAACATAATCCTGGTAATATTAAAGATTGAGTAGTTTATGTAGTTCATTTCTTATTTATGTATGGACTTATAATAAATTACGATTTCATATTTATTTTGGTACAATGCATAAAATTAGAGAGACAACTTCTTCGATGGGCGAGGACTTGGCAGATAATATAAACTTCTACAATTGTCGATCTGTTCCAAACTGCTCAAGCTATGAGAAGACAAAACTATGTTTTGGGACTTACAAGTGTTGTCGTAACCAACCTGAGGCTTTCTCTACTCATTAATTAAGACGATACATGCCCTGGTGGTTTTATCCTGTACTTCAAAATATAATAATTACAAGCTCTTTCGAAGCTATTTTTAAGGAATCTACTTTCAATATTTTTGTTCTAAAAATGAATATTTTTATATATTTTTTAAAAAATATCTTTTTATATATATATTATATAGTTTGAGTGGGTTTAATGGTGTTTCCTTATAAGAGGTCACAAGTTCAAATCCAGAGGGGTAGGGTATACTTCAGTCGATTTTATCAGTCAAAATCATTGGACAGAGAGGATCTCATACACCAATTCGGTGTCTGACTTGGCTGTGACCTTAAAAATAGATTATTATATTTGTTTTTAAAAGGTGAAATGTTTTTAAAATTCACGCCTGGCATTAGTAACACTTAAACCAATATATTTTCCACAAAGATGAGATATGACCTACAGACTTGGTTTGGTCTCCTCGTGTTAAATAAAATAATAAATGCTTCTATTTTCACGTTTTTTTCTGTGTTGTGACCCTCTCCTCCCTCAATTTTATAAAACTTTTAAAAATAGTTACATCAACCTTCCTTACCCACTGTTTATATATATAATGGATATATCCTTACCTTACCTGAAGTATCTGACATCTCTCCTATCAATCTGTCTACCCATTATTTTAGCATATCAATTTTGAATAAACTATAAGCACAACAATTTTTTTAATTAAATACACAAATTAACATAAATTCAAAAAACATTCAAGAGAAACTTAATTCAAAAAACATTCATGAGAAACTTGACACCTTTGGATAAATTCAATATTAAAAACGAAATTGACGAAAACAATCATCAAAATGTTTGCATCTCTGGATATGTTCAATATTAAAAATGAGTGTACTAGTTATTATTCAAATGCCAATAATCAGTATTGGGAAAATATAGCCCAATTCGATGATTATAAATTGATTTTTGGTCTGAGAGAGGCCAAATGTCTCACATGTACTCGGAAATCACATCATATCCATTCACTATTCTTTGAATAGGATGTGTTATTCTTGGATTCAGTTAAACAATTTGGAAGGGAGATGGGATGGAATTCCATTCTAGATGTTTTTTGGTTAAGTGAGCTTGGAGGTAGAATGGTTTTGGAAGGAAACCTCTAAGTAAATAATGGTTAAGTAGGGATGGAAGGTGATATGAAACATAGATCCAACAAATATTAACTAAGGGAAGAGATGACAAAAATGCATTAAGCAAAAGAAAAATGTTATTAAGTCTTAAGAGAGGATATCTAGATGCACTAAGTCATGGATATGGAAAATAGAACATTTATGGGGCTATTTTTTGGTCATTATATGTTAGAGAGTAGTTATATGATAGAGAGTAATCTAGTAGCTTGAATGGGTGAATTGTGGAAGTCTTTGTTAGGTTTCCTTCCATAATATCATATTCTAGTTGAAGGATGGATCATCTTTATTTTTAGGTCATAAAATGATTCCATGAAAGTGTTGGGCAGGCATTGGTTGTGGGGTCATAATCCCTTATCTCTGAAGTAGTGGGGTCCTTAAGTTTGATTGTAGGATGGAGAAATCATCTCTACAAATTATTTGGATGAAGTTGCTTAGGTTGCCTCTAGAATTTCGGTCAATGGACATGTTTAGAGAAATTGGAAATAAGTGTTGATCTCTTTTCCAGTAAGGAAAAGAGTCAACCTCTTAGGGTATTGTCATGGGAGATACCCTCTAATTTTTTTATAGAGGTGGTGATCTTCTCCTTCTCACTCAAGCCATAGTTATATTATGGTTCTAGATAACCACATTTTTTATTCATCAAACATTTAATGCTAAGAGTGGAACAAGCAATGGGACACACAAAAATAAAAGATTTCACGAAAATGGTTTGACACAATAAAAAAACCTAATTTATTCATTCCACCATAGCCATTTCCCATATCATAGAAGAAAAACATTTGAAGCAAGACACACAGAACATTGAGCAGCATAAATGGTCCTTTTCTAAGAACTTTAAATGATATTGTACCATTCATATCATTAGGATGTAAAGGAGACACATCCTCCAGATTTCATGCTTTAATGAAAGTCAGAAACCACAAATGCCATGAGATCCAAAAAGAGCTCTTTGTGGAGTTTAAATAAAAATAGATACAAATTTACTATTCAAGATCAAATAAAATGTGTGCAAAATTGGCAGTGCATAATATTCATGATACTTAAATGAGAAAATACAAAATGTGTTCATCCTATCAAGAATATGATGGGGCTCTTGTGGACCATATATTAAGCATAGGTGAGATGGAAGACAAAAAGAAGCAGTTAGAAATTGGCCTTGAACATAAACAAAATTTGGATGGAAAGGTTGGATGATTAGAGACTGAGAAAGAAGAAAACCGAGGGAAATGCTTGAAACAAGACTTATACTCACAAAAATGGAATAAGGGAATGGTGATTCTGATCCCCTCGCATATTTTATAAGTCTTTAAATAAACAATTACATATCAACCAAAATTGTCATAACCATTTCTATAATCTTCAATATCACAATGTGTTAACTATTGCTTCTAATGCCCCCTTTATCTGTTCTTGAATATAATCATGTAACGATGCTATGACTATGTCCCATTTATCCCTAACCCTGAACAAATCATCTTCAATACCTTTCAGTGTGGCACATTGTTGTTGTGCAGTATCTTCTTAGTCTTCATTCTCATTCATGAAACTGACTAGCCAGTATCAATTTCATTTCTAGGAAATTTGCGAGGTCATCAAATTTGGTTCCCCACATGACTCTTAGTATACCGAAATATTCTTTCATATTATCTCTAGTCAATAACATTGAATCCGTTATCAAGGGTGGACCTTTGAATTCCTTCAAAATATCATCCACCTTTAGAAACAATATACTTCTCCTTCCTTCAAGAGTGTCATAGGTAGTGATCAATTACTGGAGGGTATCTATCCTCCCAAGCCAACGAGTCTGTATCCACTTTAGTCTATTTTTAGAAGGAAAATATTGCTTCTTCCTTGTAGCCTCATCCATGATTGATATTCTTTCCATGAAGGTACTCACTGCATTTTTATAAAAGTCTTCATCATTTTGTAAATCCTTTTGCAAATATTCCTTAAGGGAACAAATCCTTTCTGTCATGACACCTGCCTCTGTAGCAATATCCAAATATTTCATGGTTATGCCAAGTCCTTATTTATGTTATTCACCACATATTTCTTGATACCCATTCACAATTTAGTAGCCTTTGTGACCTTGGAGCTTGATATGGTTACTTCTTCGACAAATTCATATGGGATCATTATAGACAAAGGTTATGCAAATAATGGCATCAGGCTCAGGGTAGCCTTGAGCTCCCTTATCATTTTCTTCAACTTTTAGTTCTCTATCTCATGTTCAGTTATTGAGTGAGTCAGTCCTTCGCCTATGGATTTGAAACCTAAGAACCCTTAAGGGCCTCAAAACTTTAACCTATATCCTGGAGCTCAACTTTCATGATACTCTTTTGTTTCTCGGATTGAATCTCTCAATCTACAACTTCCTAGAATCTTTATCATATTTAGCATTGTGAAAAGTCATAGAATATTCCTAAAAAACAATTGCTCCATCCTGGGCCAACTCCTTTGTGATCAGTTTACTTTCATCTATTTACATTTTAGCCCATGTAGGCACTTCATTAACCTCATCGACTTCCATATCTGCTACATTTTCTTCCAAAACCCAAGGATCTTGAGTATTACCTCCATCTATATTTCATTTTATTTTTGGAATAGGAGTAACTATACGATTTATCTCCATCACCCTGCATCCTTCATTATTCACTCTTCCATCTATGTTAGCTACCTGATTTTTGTGACCAAAAGGGGAACTCTTATGGGAGTGATGAACATAACCACCATCAATTGTAGTTGTGGATCTACCCCTATGTTTTTGTTGTGGTTATTTGTTTTCTTCCTAGAGAATGAACTTCTTCACACCAATGATTGAACTTTCCTATGTATTTTCATCATTGTAAGTGGCTTGCTTCTTCTTCTGAAGAGTAGTTTTACTTTTCGTGGATACCACCTTGGATTCAACATGTGTATCTTTGTTATTGTCGGCTTCCTCTGTGATTTCCTCTAGCCTAGTAAAAATTGAACCATAGCTGATTGAAACCATGTGAGCCATGAAAACACCTTCAAGATCAATGCCCTTCCATGCTTCAACCTATCTCTTATTGAAGGAATCAAATAATCCAACCATATTAGCCAAGTTAAATCAAATTTTAACTAAAATATATAAGTAATTTTGAAAGGCACTAGAATGAATTTATGCTTCCTCTTTTTATCAAAAAACATGGAACACATTTTGTATTATCTACAAAGTTCATAAAAAATAAATCTATCACCAACACAATAGGGAAGAAGAAAGGGCTTCCATTAAAATCCAAAGAGCCTTATGTATGTGAATTATTCTTCAAATGTACATACTCCCTTCCCAACAATAAATCCTATGCCTACCTCTATTAGCCTAACCGTTTATGTCCCGACGAGCATACTTCTGCACTCTCTGACAAAAGAATCTTGGATTTGGTAGAAATGGAATGGTTTTTTGTGCTTTCATAACATAGGGTACCATAATTGAGAAAGGTCCTCATTGAAATTGATATTTCCCCTTAGGGTCATGCCTTCAAACATGTTACAATAAACTAAATCAAGAACAAGGTAAGAGGTCATGAAGAACCTCTTGTCTTGAATGAATTTTTATAGTTGGTGGGAATCTCATTCGAAATAATCTAGGCCTAATAAAAAATCACCCATACTCGTACAAAGTAGTGGAGGATGCACAAGACATACCTGGGGACATAAGTAATTGAATATTGACCCACCTAATATGAAAAAAACCATGTGAATTCCCTATATGGATAAGCCAACATGCATCTCTTAATAGGACTGGTGCTAGTGGGTCTGATAAGAGGTTGGACCAAAAAATCCTTGGGAAAAATTGAGCCACCACCTTGAGAATCCATGAAATAATCTACCTCAAAGATTTTGAGGACTCTGTCAAGTACTAGAAGTCACAACATCCTTCTAAAGGTTTTTGGATTCAAAAGGATAAGAGTCCTTCCACTTTCCTTCACTTTGATCAGTCATTTCTTGGGATCAAATCTGCTAGCACACTGTGCTACAAGTTCTATGGAATCTAATACTTTAGGCATGCACCTGACCTTAGCTATCACAGACTTCCACACTTTGTTTGTAAGCTTATCTTCTGGGGAAATCTTAGAATATCACTTATAGGCGATATACCACTAAAATTTTTGACTTTCACGGGCTAGCAAGTTCATTGTATCTCCTCGAAATGGCTCTCTCCTTTCCTTGTTCACCATATTTTTTACCTTCAATGTGCTTCGAATAATGTGAGGATTACGTGTATAAATTGGATTTTCCTAATAGGTGTCGAGATAACCATTAATCAGGGGTCAATCCTATTGTTCAAACTTGCCCCTTCATACGTTCGATGCATCTACTTCATAAATGGTAATTGACATTTATGTACAAAATACTTGGGGAGGAATTTGTGAAAATTAATCCTCATTAATTAACAACAATCATTCTTATCATGTTGAATATGCACGACATATGTGTTATGGTTACCTCAGAAACATAAATCACACCTTATGCGGGATGTTGGATGCAAGATGAAAAGTGGGTTCGAGAGGATGGGTCAAGTTTTGTTCCTTCACATCAGACTCAAAGAAGCTGGAAAAAATACTAAGTTCAAAGTTGCAGGAACGTGGGATGAAAGAATGCAGGGCGTGTTGGACACACCGACCACACTGAGAAGGGGGGTGAATCAGTGTAGGGCTCTTTTTCAAACTTCCTTCCACAAAACTCCTTAGTTAGCAATCAACAATCACTCATCACTTATTATTGTCATTTATAACTAGTTAAATGTGAACATATGTCAGCAACATATATCATCAATAAGTCATCACCACAAGGAACACAAGATGTATGTACAATTTTCTTTCTATTACGGACTACAATCCTTGGGTTATCAGCAACAATTGAATAGAGTTACAACTCCACAAGAGCACCATCTCTACAATGCAAGACTCAACTTACACAACTCAGCACCAACTGAGAAGAGGAATCAATCCTCAATAGATACCAATCTATCAACAGGTACGTGACATGTCAGTAGTGCAACACACATATGTACGTGTTCTACCAATAGTACAACTCGTGTATGTATGTGACATGTCTGTACTACATCCTGTGTATTCCTTCTGAGCAATTAGGGTTTTCTCTCCAAGAGAAACTTAGATCCTCTGCAACCTTCAGTCACATTCACTTCTGTCTTTCACTGTCCAATTTGTGCCATAACCAATCACAACATATCTATACTCTCCCAAAACTTACTCATGCTCCTGAAACATACAATATGAATACTACGTAATCATGTACAAGCAACCAATATACTATGACAATCATATTAGTACTGAACCATAAGAGTGTTGCTCACTCTATCAATCAACCAACATAACCATACCACAACAACCATGCCAAGAATGCCTTAATCATTCATCATACAATAAGCAAGAGTATCCATCAAGACAACTATGTAACCATACTAGAGTTTCTATGGTAGATCTGAATGCATAGAATGCAGATTTGGAACTTGCTTTAGTCTTCAAGAGCTTGGCACCAACTCACCCTCAAGTCTTCATGACTCTCTTTCAACTGTACGCACTTTTTCCTTCTTTAGCCCATGTGTGTACGCGCTATGGTTCACTGCAGCCCGCGTATGTACACTTTCTGGCCCACTGTTGCTCACGTACTCCTTTAGAAACTAGGGTTTGTAAACTTTCGAAACTTTCGTCGTCATGATCTTAGACTTACAGAAAATTTGATACATCCATGAGATCCTCCATTCGATCTCTTTCTCATAAATATATCTTCAATATATGCTCTAGATATATATATCACAAGAGACCCTTGCCTCTTATTTATACTCTCCAAGTAGTTTCCTTAGAAACATCTTCTAGGCCACTTTGTCCACTTTTTCCACATAGTCACTTATGTCCAACTTGGCCCAATTTGCCACTTGTCGATGTATCCAATAGCCACTTGACCACTTAACCCATTTTCCTCATTTTAGGGTTGACCTCCTTATAACCACTTTCCATAATTAGAAATTTCTCCATTTACTTTATTATTTAAATAATCCTCCTTGACTTTGTCACTTCACTTTATTATTTAAATAATCCTCTTTGACTTTGTCACTTCACTTTATTATTTAAATAATCCTCTT
>SNQJ01S0056093.1:17339-27343 GCA_010110895.2 Picea sitchensis
TTTTCTTTATCTAGTGTTAGGAATGATAAATTTCACTAGATATACTTTGATATCTCAGTTATGAGATCATATCCAAACCAATCATGAAACAAACACAAATAATGTGGAGGAAAACCAATAATCTATTAATAAATATAAGAGTAATACATCAAACTCATACCTTGGTTTTTTATGCTTGCTCCCTTTACCTCCTTACTCCTTGCTTCTCGTTTAGATCCTTGGTGAGTCTAGGATTCACTAACTTATGGCTATGGTAGATGGAACAACTACCTCTACAATTGGACAACATAGCATTACTCTAAATTATTCCTCCCTTTCCCAAGGCTTGCCTTTGTTATATATCTCTTTGGAGGAGGCTTGGGAGAGGCTTCTAGATATTCTAGAGACCACTAGAGACTTGAATGATGTGGGTTCCTAGGCCTTTCCCATGAATATCCTAGTCACCCCTCACCTATCAACTCGTAAATCTTTGATTCTAGAAGTTTTGTAGTGCCTGACTTGTTGAGCCACTAGTGACTAGTGAGGGCCTCACTTGTTGTCCACTAGGTGTCCAACGAGGATCTCCAAAAATGGGATAAACCTTAGGACAATATGTATTATGGATTCTATATTCTTATGGATTCCTCTATGGCCTATAGGGTGGAAATTAAGGCTATAAAAGATGCCCCCTAATGTGTGATGTCAAGAAAGTAATGAATATTCAGAATACATTATAATAAAATAGTGTCCATGTGAGGCAGCGTGAGGAGAGAGAAAATGAGTTTTGGAAGTTAAAAGAGTCCCGCAATAAAACACCAAGGATGATAGAATATATAGAACAATCCCCTAGGTAGACATACTCAAACTCTGAATGGGAATGGACACGAAACAATACACTGTGGATCCATGAAATGAAATGCTAGATCATGGCCATGAAAGAATACACAGTGGATCCATGTCATTAATAAGACTATAGCCATGAGACAATACAATGTGGATCTACGTCATAAACACAATCATATCCACCAACAAATACAATGTGGATCTACGTCATGAACACACTCATATCCACCAACAAATACAATGTGGATCTATGACACATCATATAGATATTAGGAAGACAATGAGCACTAAGGAGAGTTCCCCCAATGTCTTCAAAGTAATAATAGATAAGTGATATACTTCGTCGAAAATTGGGAGGGGATGTTGTAAAAGAATGATGTGTCCCCAAACCCAAGGGCTTCGTCCCAAATCCCGACGGTATGAATCTACACATGAAAATTAATGAGATGATGTCAAGCATGGTAGAAACCATCTGATTACCAGTCATTGATGTATACCATTAACAGATGTAGGGGGCCGACCAATGATGAAAGTGGACCCCAAGGGTCACACACCCAACCCCCTAAGTATCCTTTTAATGGATGGGGTGTAAAATTTTTCGTTTTCCTTCAACTTCCCTGAATTCCTCTAAAACAGACACCGTCACCTTATGCTCATTGAGAGTCTTCCAACGACTATAAGTTTGTCCAAATCCGAGTTTTGGATTGATAGTTATGGTTTTTTGAAATTTGTGTGGTGTCATTGGCCAAAGGCCACCCCCTCGCCACATGACACCAACATGGATCTACTTCATTCGTATCAATTGACGTAGCATTAACATGACCGAAGTCATCATCTTCTATCAGTGATGCGACCAATGGAGGACGGGGTCATAGGGAAAGTTCCTACTGAGGTTTCATAGATTTGGGCCTTCGGCCCTCTATCAATTTCATACAACCCCAAAACTTATCAAAGTTTCGAATTCCAACATACTCTTCCCATCCAGAATCTAGGGTGGATAGGTGTCCACCCTTGGGTCTAACATTTTAGGTTTGTTAACTCTGAACACATAACCTATGCTTGACTATGGTCCCACACTTATTTCACGTCCAGTCCTGCATTGAAACATGGGTTTTATTTGACATGCCATATCATCAAAGAATACAAGGACTCGCCCAACCAGAGGTTGACACTTGTGTAGCTCTTATAGGCTTATTAAATTAATTTATCATTATCATAATAAAATCCTACTCTTTGTTAATCCTTTATTTAATCCCCATTAGGGATAGTTAATCTTTATTAATTTCATTAACCCCATAATTACATTTTTATTTGGCCTAATTTACCGGCCCAGTACAACCGAGGATTACTTCCCTTTCACCTTGGTAATCCCACATTTTGGGGTGAATTTGGTGGTAATTATTATATTAGTACCCCGTCATATCAACTCATAATCTAATCATGTTGCTAAACAATATTTTTAATTAATTATATTATAATATAATCATAAGGGATTATATTATAATATAATTAAATGGAACTTAATATTTATTAATAATAGTTAATACCTAAATCAATGGACTTCAGTGTGATTAATCTCCATGCTCATATGGACATACCCAAAACCCCCGAACACCAAAGTTATGAAGAGGGTCCCACAAACGTAATTGATTATATTACATTTTTTTGTTAGCTAAATATCCCTGACTTGCGAGATTGGCCTATGGCTAAGATTCCACAACCCAAGGGCATCTAAGTCGTCAAAATCACCCAGGGATCGCACCCGACCTGGATCGCACCTACCCTTAACATGGCTGGATTTGAGGTGTCCCTAGAGGTTTCGAACCAGTGACTTCACTTACATAGTGCCTGAACAACACACTCCTTTATCGAATTCTCTACACCACAGGGACTAATTATATTACATTTTAATATAATTAATTACATTGAATGTTTATTATAAATAATTACATTAAATATAATATAATGTAATTAATTACCTTTATTATTCATGCAAACATTGGAACACGGAAAGGTAGGTCCAGGCCTTCGGCCTTTTTAGCTCATGCATTCCAACACTCCAAACATCTCAAAGTCTCGAAGTCCCAAAGGAGTCCCCACTTGTACGTGATACACATTATATAATATTTTAAAAAGGGGAAAGGGGTTGGCCTCATCCACATGAAATTATTATAATTAAATTTTATTATAATATATTATATTAAAATACACTTCCTTGAGAATTGCACCCAGGTTTAATAAGTCCCCAATATTATATTTAATATTGGAATGAGAGAAAACTCTCTGGGTCAACTCCTTTATCTCTCCAACACACTTTGCATTCTCAAACCTCCCGAAGCCTTGAAGTCCCGAAGGGGTCCCACTTGTATTATGTGTGATACAAATACAATTAATTATTTTATCACCTTAAATATAATATAATACAATTGATTATATTTAATACTTATGCAACTTTGGTATAGGGAAAGACAAGGTTTGGGAATTCGACGATTTTAGCTCGTGAGTTCCATCACCCCAAACATCTCGGAGCGCCCTGGAGTCCCGAAGACCACAACATGGTTAAGGAATTTAGTCACGGGTTATTCCCTGGTGTACTTTGACATTTGAATAGTATTAAATCATATTTCTTTTGGTCTCATGCTTTTTATTCTCTAGGAATGTTAACCTCCATTTTTCTAGAAGGATAATAATAATAATTATATATATATATATAAGATTTTATTACCGGGAAAATTTAAATGTACACGAAAATAAGGGAAAAGAAATATAATTTCCTAGTCTTTATAAAACAATTTGAAATTTCTCCAATTTGGAATTAAATTAATATTTCTACTTTTCCTCTCCTCCTGGGTAAAGGGAGTAGATTTTCTCCTTTTATTGTGATTTACTTTTCTTACCTAAAATTTAAGGAAATTAGTCTTAAGGCAAAGAATTCCCTCCATAGTAAATTTTACATTTCTACCCAAAATTACAGCCCACCACAATTATGGGGATTCTTCCCAAATTTATAGGAATTTAACACATGTTTAGCATAATTGTTTATTTATGCCTAAATGAAATATAAAGGATTTATGAACTTTGAATTCAAGTAGGAAATCTCATGTTTAATTTCAAAATTATTTCTTTAATGCCTATTTATAATGACTTTTGCATTTTTAAATGTTTGGGTTGTTTCCCTAAAGTCCAAACCCATATTTGATATACTCTAGGTTTTATGTAATAAGGCTTGAGGACAAGCTAAAATAGAACACTATTATGCAAAAAACCACTCTCTCTCATTTTAGATCTTTCCTGTAGAGGTTCTAAATATTTAATTGTCCCCACTATAATAGAAAATGGACTATAATGCTAAATCAACATTAGTGTTCTCAACCATAATTCTTATTTTAACACACAAGTAGTCAAGAAGTAAGGATATAAGTCAAATTGGATTCAAATGAAACATTTTCACATTCACACATAAATTTTCAAGGTTCTTTTAATAGGAAAATGAACTTATATTTCTCTAAAACGTTGTCTATAATTATATTTGAGATTAACATTATGAGGATTTTGGAAAAATCTACTTATCTAGAACCCATAATGTGATGTAACTTATGAAAGGGGTACCCTTTTCCACCCAACCATAGGCACAACAACTCATGGAAGGATTTACCACTGGCCACCCCCTAGCTAGATCATGATGCCTTGAGAGAGATTCTTCCTTTTTTTTCACAATAGCTAGGGATGGAGGTAACTCTCCTCCTCCCACAAGAATTCTGGAAGATTATTTTTCTATCCACCAAGCAAGGGAGACTATTGTGAATTATCACTCAATAAATCCATATTTTTGTAGCTTCGTTTATCAACTTGATTAGAAAAATGTTTCCCAACAATTCTTGTACCTAGAAACAGATTCATTTATTAGTTCTCTTCAAAACTAGAGAGATGCACATGCTCCCCCTCTTCAAAAATGGTCACCAGAACTATTCCTCTTGCATCCTCTCCCTTTGCCCACAATTTTCCTTCCTTAGCAATATTTCATGGGTCCAATTCCCAATTTCGTGGGTCAGATCAAGAAATTTCCATATGGGTACTCTTCCCATCTCCTCATTAACTCTTGAGGGACTTACCAACTACCAGCTTGAATGGTAATTAAATTCTTTGGGTCATAGGACTATTCCGGGTTGAAACAATTTCAATCTGGTAGAGTACTAGTCTGGTAGGGGTCATCTCATCCATTATTGGTTCCCCTCACCATCTCTCTCATGCATCATGATCTACATTTGCAACCCATTCAACAATTATGAAACATATTCCATTTTATTTAGTAACATAAATATATACATTACCTTCTATAACAAAAGGTTAATCAATTCCAACATCCACACATAATCAATATTCCCATAGTCTTTTAGTAGGCTATAGTTATATGTACAAGCTGGGGGAAACATGGTTATTACAACCTAGTACAATCTAGTGAGTGTGAATAGAGGATCTAATGTCAAACATTCATAGAATCAATTGATTGGGAGTCAATGCTGTAAACTCACTATCAATCACAAGGAGGCCTGCCACTGATGACTGCAAACTCCAAGGTACTAGCTGGTTTATAGATCCCTCTCCTAGATAATGCGTTGAAGTAAATAGGAACAGATATGTTGAAGGAGGGAATTGATGTATCCCCCATCAATTGACATGAAACATACATGGAGAGATGATGTGAAGAGAGAGTATCAAAAAGTACATCTGACATAGGGATGGCCGACTCGAAAATTAAACAAAACAACAGATGGTTGACTCACGCTTACACTTCCCTTGAACATATAGCATAGCATAATGTTTCCTTCATCCATATGAAAAATAACATAGACACCCATCAATAAAAAATTCCCAAATACATTTCTTGCTAGCTAAAACCCTCACCTAGGGGTGCACGACCGATCGACCCAAGGATTTTGCCTCATACTCATTGGACACTCTAAGAGTGTTGTGTGAGGCCTCGTGTGACGCCCAATATTTTTCACATGAGGCACCGCCTAACCCCCCCAAGGAATTGAGAAATGATTCCCTACACTTGGCTCAACCAAATGTAAAAAGGGTCTTGTGGGCCACACGTTTTCTCAAAAAACCCAAAAAATACCAAGGAAATGCGCAGGGTGGTTCTCTAGTGCTTACCTGGATTACAAATGATGGTTGAATTCTTGAAGAAATCTGTACAATGATCTCACAACTTTCTCTTGGATGAAGTATTTATCATCAAGCTCTCCACACTCCTCTCTTTCCAAGTGAAGAATGATTTTTTACCAAGGTGAGTTTTCCTTTTATAACTTTTTTGGGCAATAAAAAATTCATTTTTCACCATGAGACCAAGAAAGTGGGTTTTTATTTTTATTTGAGCTCATTTTATTTTAATTCCATTTTTACTTTAATTGGCCTTGTAATCTATTTTACATGTTCTTGACATGATTCTAGGGACGTTTTTACGAAGATGTTAACATCCACTACACTTGAGGTATACATTTCTAAACTGGCATATAGGGATAGGTTTTTCCCTGCATTTTCCGCCTTGCATTATTAACAATCGATACTACCGATGTTATTCCTTAGGATTATTTTTGGTAGGGATATTGTTGGGATTATTTTCTTCTTTCTCCCCTAGGGATCCATGTGAGAAATAATCTCATAACATAATCCCTTTGAAATAATCCTAAGTATATTTTGGTCTTAGTTATCATGCCCTTGCGTGCGGTCGGACCTATGACTGTTCACCCAATCATTAATTGTGAAGGTGGTAGCATTAGTGACCTTTCCTAGGTATCCACATAGGTGACTACAGGTGGGACATACCTATATTACTTAGGGAATAAATTCATTCACATTCTTAATTCCCCTAGAGGGTTCCCGCCTTAATAAAGAGTTCTTGGACTAGTTAGGGTTATTGCATGTAGATCATTGTAACTACTCCTCATACCTTCACTAGCCAATTGTGTGGGGACTTCATCTCCCCTATGGGGTTGGTTTTCAAAATTCCCATGGGCCCATTTGTTTACTATCTTTTATCCTTGTTTTGATTAGGGGTGTGCTCTTTGAGTTCGAGTCTAGGTCAACCTTAGGTTGAATTGTGTTTAGATTTTAACATAGTATATTTACAATAGATGAATCACTGTGTCAATCCTATCAACTATGAGGACTTGAGATAATTACGAAGGTGAAACCACATTTAAAGTGGTGCAATATAAGTGACAAAGACTTTGAAGGGCCTATTTTTTTTTTTGATGAGACTTGGTTTCATCGAAGTAGAAGTGGTAGACAAGCATCCTCCACAAAATTTTAATCCTCCTTTGACTGAGCCATACGCACCTCTACTTGTCCAAGTAAGGGAAATATTTAGTGCACCTTTTTATTTGTTTAGTGATCCTCCCATCATGTTAGGACCGAGTGTTTCATCTAGTGTAGCTGAGCTTATGATCCCATCATCAAGTGGGATTGGCGAAAATCCCCTAGGGGGAATCCTGGTGATGTCCACATTACCACCCATTAGCTCCATTGGACGTACACCGTCCATACCATTTTCTATAGGTAGCTCTATATGGGGGATGTCAAGTGTGTCATCTTTTCCCTCCATAAGTATACCTAGCGTTCCTATGCCCATCCCATCCACTTCGATTCCCACTTCTGGATCTTTTTCCAGTAGGGGGGGGCGAGCTTTGGTTTCAACATGGGAGGTGGAAATACTTCTACCTCCACCAATCCTATAAGTGGCCCGACATCATTGGGTGTGGGTGTACCTTTTAAGTGGATTTTTTCTAGTATTTTTGGGGTTGTCCCTAGTCAGACTGGGGGAAATAGTACATTAGGAAGTTTCACCTTTCCTTGGGTTAGCACACCTTTCCATGGGGGCACATCCCTTGGGGGAAAAAATTCTCCTTGGGGAGATTTTCCCTTTTTTAACAAATCAGGTCCTAGGGGCTTCTTCCTTGGGCCTAACTTTGGGAATTTTTTTCCTGGAGGGTCCACATTTACCCTCGGGGGCATGATTGAACCTGGGAGCAGTCATGCTCCTAGAAGTTCCACCATTCTTGGGGGAACTCACTCTTTAGGAACTCCTAAACACTTCAACAATACAAATATAGGGGGACCACAAGGTCCATTTGGTAAAATAGAGTCTTCAACTCCCTCCTAGTATTCATTTGCATCATTGAATTTCCTCGCAACATTAGACTTATATGATTTGTCTCGGTTGACTAATGACCCTATTTTCCACAACCCATAATGGCTAGTCGTGCTTTCCAAGCTACCTTCTGATATCGTGAAGTTTGATGGTAATATGGGAGAGGACCCCTCCACACACATCATGGCATACCACTTATGGTGCTCATCCAACTCATCAATGGATGATAGTGTGAGGTTGTGTCTTTTCCAGATATCCTTGATCGAAGTTGCCACCAAATGGTACATAGAACTAAAATACGGTTCCTTTAAAAGCTTCAGTGACTTGTAAATGACGTTCTTTATGCATCACCAATTGCCCATATGGTATGATATAGGAACAAAGCTCTTGAATTCACTACATCAAAATAATTCCACTCACATTTCTGATCATATACATGAGTGGAGATGAAGATGTAGGATGATTAAGACTCATATTCTAGATAAACTCCTTATGTAGTGGTTCACCAAGTCCCTCTTACCTCCCATTTATAGAGATGTAGCTATGGACGGGACAACCATCGAGGATGGGGCCATTTTGCGTTCCCAACACTTAAATCTGATTTATTCTCAGTCGGACACACTTTATGACATAATTCCAAATTCTCCTAGGCCATCGATTGATCTGAGGAAAGAAAACTCAGGACCCCATACTGATGGTGTAGTTGGTTCTGTTTCCCATGCATATGTAAACTAGTTAGCTGATCATATGGGTAAAATGTCCATTAAGTCACACCTGTAAGCTTCTAACACTAATGCTCAAATTTCTATAGTCCCCTCTTAGACCTCCGAGGTGAATTCGGTGTAGTCCACGCAACCGAAAAAATCCTGAACAACATGGAGGAAAGAAGAAAATGAACAAAAAGAAAAATTCCAATACTAAGAAAGGGACCTCCTCCACCCAAAACACCTAGGAGGGAGGCACTAAGGAGAAAAGGAAGAGTCATTTTACCTACACAATTTATGGGGACGACAACCCTACTCACTAGTGTCCTCGGAAGGATGATGTCCATATATTATTTGCACAACAATGTGCCCCACAACAACTTACTTCATTAACCCATCCTTTCCCCCCTCAACCTTAAAACATGGTTTCCACAAATCCCACCCCTCCGCAAGGGGGCATGGCAGGTACCCCTCATCATGAAAGGTATTCCTTGAATGTTGTTTTCTATATGAGTGACCACACGATAAACTTGTAAATGTGAGCCAATAACTATGACACATTCGAGCCTATCCTTGTTGTGCATGAGCCAACATATTCATCCCAGTATAGTGGCCCTCTTTAGATAGAGAAGCCATCTTTTGACACACCGCTTGACCCCCTGAAGGGCGTTCTTTGACGTACACCACATAATCCTAACAAATGGGATGCCCACAATTACAATATTTTGGAATACTTAGCCCAGGCACCATGTGCCATGTCTACGCTTGAAGTCCTCCAATGCTTCCCAAAACAATGAAAATACTTACTATCTTCCATAGGTGAGGTTGATCCCTCAGATTCGATCTTGATGACCTTTGATTAATCTCAGGTTACTCATAGTCTCTCCCATCAAGTAGGATTCCATATTAAAGTGTGAACGATGGGTAAAAACATCTCTCAAACAATCATTGATGAATGAGTCTCGACTTGCATCATGTGTATTTCTTGCTGGAAATCCATTGGCTCTCCCAAGATCAACAAATATGCAACATTATTGAAGGCATTCGACAGACACTGTTGGATCATTATGTCATTGATGCCAATGGTTTGATTGATTGATTTCATTGATTGATGTCAAGTGATTGATTGATGTCAAAGGATTGATGATTGATGTACTATAATATGTATTTTCCTTGATGAGAATGCATAGATCAAGATGGATCAATGAGTTGTCATTGATATGATGAAGATGGATCAATGAGTTGTCATTGATACATGATGAATATGGATCGATGTGGTTTCATTTGTATATGATGCATTGTTGGAAAAATGTATAGATGACTCA
>SNQJ01S0056094.1:19617-47009 GCA_010110895.2 Picea sitchensis
GTTAGTAATCCGTTGGCCATTCCGTTAGTTTAGCACTCGAGTAACAAGCACGCTAGGTCAGCTGCGTTTTGGGCATTGCTTTCCAATGGAGTCGCCTGAACCAATACAGAGAGAGTTCATTCTATTGCAGAGAGTGGCATCGAATGCTTGCCTTCGAGATACATCAGGCTTGATGACTGGAAGCCCCAAAAGCTCCAGCTGGTGGCAGAGGAGATACTGATCATAGATCTCTCCGGTCTCTACGACGAACGCCGTAATAAGACAGTGGAAGAAATATCAGATGCACGCAGACAGTGGGGATTCTTCCCAGTTATTAACCATGGAGTTTCTGCCGAGCTCGTCATGGCCGGACGTGAGGTGTCGAGAGAGTTCTTTCGTCTGTCATTGGAAGAGAAGCACAAACACGCCAATGACCCTCGGACTTACATTTGATATGGGATGGCCATCCAAACCAGAGGAATACTGGTGATGGAGGAATAATCATTGTGCCCCCTTTCTATTCAATGTTGCAGTTTCATTCTTTTATTTGGACTGAATGTTCCACTTCCATGCTTTTATTTGGACTCAATGTGGGTTGTATGATTAAAACTAACACAATCATATAAGGCGGCCAATATCCAGCGTGCTAAGCTGATGCAGGTGGATTAATTCAGCACTAGAATTATAGGCCTTTGGATTTGAATTGAATTCAAATCCTACTGCCTATAATTCACCTCTATCAGCATATTTAATGATGGGCTTTCGGATTTGAATTGAATTTAAATCCGATTGCCTATAATTCACTTCCATCCGCATTTAATGATGTATAGCAGTTCAGATCCTACTGCTTATAATTTACTTGCTTCAATATTCAATAATGCTTAGCAGTTTAGATTCAACTATTTATAATCCATCCACTTCAGCATTCAATGTTGTTTAACATTTTAGATAGGACAACCTATAATCCACCTACGCCAGTATTCAATGCTGCTTAGTAAGCTGTATATTGATCCTAAGCCAATTTTCCAATTGGTACTAACTTATTACGTCAATTTTCCACCTTCCCAAAGTAATGAGACTGAAATATGTGGTATTGTTATTAATAACTCCATGCCCGGAGTCTGTCACCTGACACCCGATCCAAAGTCCGCAATCTTGAGGACAGTGGCGTGCTTGTTCATCAAACAGTTAGAGGGCTTGCGGGCTTGAGGTCCCTGTGTGCAACACCCTTGCTGTGACAGTAGGCCACACCGTTGAAGAGCTGCAGCATTAATTTTCTCACCACACTTGATCTATCCGCTGAACCCCATCGAACATGCATAGGGTGGATAAATGTTTGCAGGCTCATATCCATATATTCCATAACAATATATGCAAAAGGTGGGTTTGTACGCTGATTATTACCTTTTTTAGTTCCACATTCAAAGAACCCCACCACATACTCGCTTGGACTCTGAAACTTTAACAGAGCTCCTTCCTTCAACGTGACATCGCAGCTATACGAGAAACTTTGGTGGCCACTATCTTTCCTGTATGAACATTCACGGCCTTTGAAACAATGCCATATGTGCCCTCCTCTAAATAACTCAAAAGCTGATATTATCCACATTCATGGCCATGTAAAGAGGTCCAGATCTGCTATGCCCTAAATAACTGAAAAGCCCATAATTCTGAGACATCCTTGAATTCTAATTATCTGAGATAGATAACCTGCAAATTCAATAAAATTTGAGGTTAGTATATAGAATTCAATTTTGAATGCAACCAAATGGAGGACGTATAAGAAGAACAACAAACATACATAGACATCGCTTATTATCAATAGGCTTGGCAATGGGCATGGATAAAATGTGAAAGGGCACGGGTTTTCATATATGAAACATTTGATCGTTTTTCCTGCTAATTTTATCCATCCAAACGTGAGTGTTAGTTTTGCTTTTTTTATCTGAATCCTACCTTAGTTTTCCCTAGTTGGTTCCTTTTATTGAAACACAATATGTACTAGGAGAATATCTCTGTTAAAAATATAGCTGCAATCTATTTATATTATTTGAGAGGGAAACTTTAAGTATAAAATCTGTCACCTCGATAAATAAATGTAATAAATAAATGTAACAAGGTTGTGTAGCAGCTCAATCTCTACCAAGGAGGTTAGAAAGAAAATTGTGGAAAATAGGGTCGAATTGTAAATGAAACGAAGTGTTTGGTACAAAATGTATATCAAGGAAATGTTGTGCAAATTGTATATCACTGAATATAGGGCAAAAGTAAATAACTGTCACAGGCACAACATCTAATTTTTGAAAGTATATAACAAACCTAATTTTTTTGAAAGTATATAACAAAGTAAAAAAATTGTTGACACTACAAGATTAAATTTGGAAATTTAAATGCATTTTCCACATAGACTGGTGAAAGATAAAAATATATGATGACATAAAATTAATATGAGATAAGTAATATAAAAATTTAAATGCATTTGTGAACATGGGGTATATGTAAATGAAGTTTGCATTGTTGAACGCCATTTATTTTGAAATATATAAAAAAATAAAAGTGTGTAACATATAAAAGAGTAGATGCATTTGCCATACACATTGTTGAAGGATTAGAATAAAAGTTTAGCATATTAAAAATCAAATGCATTTGTTATACAGAATGCGGAAAGATAAGAATAGAGTTTGTAACATATAAAAATTTAAATGCATTTTTTTTTCAAGTATGTGAAAAAATGAAAGTCTGTTACATACTACTGCAAATTTTGAAATATACCAAAAAATTAAAGTTTGTTACATATAAACCGGAATTTCAATGTGTTTTTCATGTAGACTAGGATTGGGGCTCCCGCGAACCATTAGANCTGTTACATACTACTGCAAATTTTGAAATATACCAAAAAAATTAAAGTTTGTTACATATAAACCGGAATTTCAATGTGTTTTTCATGTAGACTAGGATTGGGGCTCCCGCGAACCATTAGAGAAATATGTATAAGAAACAGGATTGTGGAAAGAAGATAGAATGTAATAGCTGCAAAAGAAAATAAATGGAAAAGTATAAGTGTTTGCCTATACCTCTATATTTAAGAAAGTGGAATAACCGGGCTGAGAAACAAAGAAAGTTGTGATGACTAAACTTACAGTGAGGGTACATATGAGCGCTTTGTCTATTTTCTTGTGGCTTCCGTTTCATTGGTGTCGGTGACGATTGTGGTTTCAAGGATGTTCTCCACAACTTTTGGAATGTCAGGAACTACCTGTTGTCTTTCGTTGATGGCATGTTTCAATTGCCTTTCGAACCATTCTTCAATGCAGTTTCTCATTGGGGTGACGTTGATCTCATTCCGAATTTTGATGTTGAAAACTTCGTTTTCTAGTTCTTAGAAGTCGATAGAAAGATTAGATAGAGCCTGATGAATTTCCTCATTATGTACTGCATATTTGACTAGTCAGTCATGGACATGAGCTTGATCAAATTCAAGGATGATGTAAAACTTTTTGAAAGACAAGGTATTCAACATAGAAACCTGTTTATCAAACTCTTGCCTGGTTAAGGGAAAGGAGTTTGAGATTAAGAGGGGGTCTTGGAAGTCGTTGGTTTTCCCTGGTAAGTCTATATTTGACAAGTTTGTGAATAATTTATCTTTCTTCGCTATGGCTTGTTCACATGATTGAACAATGAGATGCATGTTCTTTACTTTTTGTTTCCAACATGCATTCAATTGGCCGATCTCGTTTTTGGATGGAAGATCTTCTTGTCTTCTTTTTGTTTCTGTCATATTGTTGACAATCTTGCCAAAAGGAATGATTGTTTTTAAAAAGAATTTTTCTTCATCTTTTAACTCAGCTTGCAAAATCTCGAGCAAGCTATGTGCCCTCGTTCCAAGGGAAGCGATGTTTTGTGATCTTTTTCACGCCTCGGTAATCAGTTCCATTCGTTTTTTTATATTGTTCTCCACATATCCTTTACAGGATGCGAGCAGGGTGGAGGATGCTTTTACATTAGGTGCAAGGGTGCTAGGCATGGCTATTGCAAAAGGATCAAAAAGCAATGGTATAGGAATGAAAGTGTCTTCGAATTCCTTGACTTGGTCCTTCAGTATGGCATTCTGGGTCTCGATGCGTCCAATGGAATCATGAAGTGCTTCTCCGGTCGCAGTGTGAAGTTGACAGATTTGGGATGGCCACATGTTGGCAACGTCAACCTCTGAACGAGATTTTCCTTTGATATTTTTAACATTTTTTTTCTCAAATATCAATCTTTTGTTTCGGCTATCAAAAACAATGCTCTGGAACACAAAGGATTCATCTTCGTCAAAATTTTGCGTAACAGATATGTCCATTGGATGGCTATGGTGGATGGCGTATTGGGGTTGATCAAGGAAGGGGAACATGGCATCCAGATCAGTGTCAACTTTCATGTTCTGACTCTGAATTTTCGGCTCTTCTGCCTGACCCATATTTTTTTTCCTCTTCTTCTCTACTGGAAGCTTGTGATAATTATCAATTTTAGAGTGAGGAGGGTCGTTATCGCCTCCTCCATTTGAAGAACTCTGGGTTTCTTTGTTTCTATGATGGGTCATTGGAGTGATGCTCTGGGATGTCATGCTTTTTGGAGTGGTATTTGCGGATTGAACACTCTTGTCACTGGGGCCTTTCCCTTACTGCATGTACAATTTAGTCCATCTTTGCACTATCTCTACGTCACTGGTATCAGAGGTAGGACTGTCACTGTCTCTATTTTTGGGCAGGTGTTTATTTACAAAACATTCGTCGAGGCCAAGTGATTGTAAATGTTCTCTAAAAATATCATAGTGGTCGAATCCTCTTATGTCTTCATCATATATGAGGTTGGAGATGCTAAAATGTGCTGCGAAATCGTCAATTTTGTTGATGTTTTTTAAGACAAACTCCCCTATTTTCCAAGGCAGAGGAATGAACTATTTTTTTTTCTTCCTTTGGAACAGATGGAACCAGTAGTTGTATTGACGTGCTACTTCTTCTATAAAAATTATGTTTGTAACATGAAATGGAAGGAGAGCAGGTTGTTCCATGGAGCCAAAAATTCTTATGACAGTGTAATTATCCAAATGTTGGAGTGTCCCCATATTGTGCAAAAAACTAGTTTCATGTTCAGATATGTGGGGAGCATTTTCTCCTAACAACAAAACTTTGAAAACAGACAGAAAGCCATTAAAAACCTCATAAAAATAGTGGGAAGCCTTGTGCTTCCACAAGGCTGGTACCAGAACGTTACTGGATGGAATTTGTAGTTGACTTTTTTGGACAGAAACAGTTGCGGAAATTGATAGGAATGTGCTATTGCAAAAACTAAATAGGATGACATATAAAATTTATTTTTCCTTTTGTAGCTTGACAATTGGGAAGAGATTTCATGGGAAATTAACCTGCCCCAATAAAAAAGGGCTTGTTCGTTGACTGTGAAATACAAAATATAAAGAGCCATGTGGGAAACAATACCTGTGGACTCTTGTCCTGTTATTCTTGTAAACAACTAGGAAATTTCCCGAAATGGATTTCTAAATGAACTAACCTCCATAGTTGTAATATCTTCAGGAACTAGATTCAGAATTTTCAAAAAATGGGGCAAGAGGTCCAATCTGTTATTATGCTTTGCTAGGAACTATTTGCAATCTTCTCCTTTGAATGTCAATGTTGGCTCGGGCAATTTCAGCATCTGGCGGAAGACCTGAGGTGAAAAAGAAACAGAAGAGTCATCGTGCAGTGGAATAATTCTTTGGTTTGTAATAAATTTATCGACGCACCAAGAGACCAGGTCCTTACAGTCAAAATCCTCAGGGACATAGCCTGCATGAGCAATCCCGGAGGTCCAAATTACTTGGTTCTCTGCGGTAGGGGTTGAGTAATAAGAAAATGCCCTGGACCGGTGGAAGTTCTGGTCCTCATGCCCAAAGGTGTTCATTGTATCTCCACAGAACTATTGTCGAGCTGATGCCATAGGTTTATGAGAAGGTTTCTTTGTTGCAGATGATGGTTTAAATGAATTGTTAGAGCGACTAATGTAACTTTTTTCTAAATCTTGGTTAAATGCCTCTGAATGGGAAAGTCCTCGAGCCTTTCGTTGATTAATGACAACCTGTATTGGTGGTGCATGATGAACTGTTAGCAGTAAAATTTATTTATTTCATATTTAGAAATGCGAATGTGGAGGGTACGGTGAAGACCAATTACGGAATGGAGGTTTCGTGAACGTGCGAAGGGCATGTTGTGTGAACGAGATTTCATGATTTTGAAATGAACACTCGCAAGGGATAATATAATCCGCCCACAAATTTTGGTTTAATGCGCATGAATACGAGATGTCCTCGAGCCTTTCACCCATCAAAGACAATATATACGGTTTTTGCATGATGACTTGTTAGAATTAAATGCCAGTAATTCCATATTTAGAAATAAGATATGTATATATAGAGATAACTTTTTATTTTCTTTTATTATAGACAAGTGTGAAGGTGACAAAGAGTGCAGAGAGCAAGGAAAGAATGGAAATATATGAAAAGCGGTCGGACGGGATTGAAAAAAGGGTTACAGGGATAGTCAGGACAACCGAGTGTTGCACGATGAAATTTCATGTTTCGGAATTTTTGAGTGCAAAATGTGTAAAATGGAAGAGATCATGATGGGACAGTTGAGTGATCGGTTTGTATATTTGCGGAATTCTGTCGAAGTGGCTAAGTATGGAATAGGGAAATTTCTAATTGCATACGTGGAAATAAGATATTATATATAATTGCCAACTGCTAATTGCAAGGGGCGTGGATACAGGAAAAAACGACTACGAACTGAATATTTCTTCAATCCGCCAAACCGACGATTCACCAAAGAAATTCAAACAAATGGTGAAGTATGTAAAGTGGAAAGACGTGCTTCAAAATGGGGAGACAATAGTTCCACTAAATATGTGAGGACCCGACAGTTAAATTGTATTTCTCTAAAGTTCTTAGTGCAAACATGTGCAACACAGAAAAGGGCATGATAGGTGGAATATAATACGGAAAAGCGTATGATCTACGAACGGTTGCAATTTTGAATATATGTCAATTTGTATATACTGGAGCTCTGAATGTTGTTTGGAGGTCATGGAAAAGTAGAATTGCAATGTTGACCCAACCAATGCGCAAGTTTGCCTGTCAATTTGCATATGGCGGAACTATGGGTGCCAGTTGTGGGACAGGGAACAATAGATGGTCAATTTAAAGAAAGGGGAAGCGGTCGTTGGAAACACAAACACGTGAATCTGCGAAGCTACGTACCAACGCATTGTCGGGAAAAAAATGATTAAGTAACGAGGAAGAGAAACTAGAGGGAATAAAAGAGTGGGAAAATAGAGAGGCGGAAGACAGTTTTTGTAAGCGTGAATTGGTTTCAAAGAAGCACCATCGTTGAAAAACTGTGATCTACTAATTGTCAGCAAATGTGTTGTTGAAGATTACATTTTATTGTAACGTATGCCTGCAACTATGTTCTTGATACATTATTCCATGACTGTAACATATCAACTTAACCACTGAATTTCCTTTTCTACTAATTGCCAGCAAATGCTTTTTGGAAGATTAGATTTTATTGGAACGTGTGCGTGTAACTGTGTTATTCATACATTCTAACATCAATGCAAAATTATTAAACTTATTGCATTATGGGCTATTAGCATTAAAACTTAATAATTGCATGTCTAGAAAAAAGAATAACGATTTTGCTGCAACATTGTACATTGGTATTAGTAAACACAAGATCAAAGAAGTACGAGAACACCGAACCATGCCAATTAGAACATGTGTTAAACCCAGAAAAGAGGTAGCAATGAAGAGTGGAAGGCATTTTTTTTTTAGTAGCAAATCCATTTAAAATAAAAAAATAAGAAAAACATAGAGTATTGTACATCTATGCTTAGAAATTGGACCCAGTTCTTCAGGCCAAAACATTGAAGGTATTTGCGACAAACACAGGCATGGGTTCTGCAGTATGCAAGATCCTTGGATTTTTCTCATTGATGAATCATCCTCTGCTGAAATTGATATTTTTTAGAAGATTTTCCTCAGAAAGAAGATGAAAATGGTTGCAGGGAAAGTGAAATAGCCCTTAGCTGAAACCGCCTCTGCATAGTCCAAAACATTTCAGTAGCACAGCTTGCACGTGCAATTGCAGAGGCCCAAATTAGTCCATTCTGGGCAGAAGGAGATGACTAGTAGGAAAATGCATGGCAGGAGAGAGAGTTTTGGACCTGATGCCCGAAAATGTTAAACAATATTTTTTTGCCTTGAAATATATCTCTGGGAGCATCAACATATCATTGCTTTACATTGAAACTCTTCCACCCAGAATGGACTAATTTGGAACTCTGGAATTCCTACTTTCGTGGTGCAAAAAGGTTGTTGCGTTCACCATCAGTTTCTTTTCTGAAACTCCTTTTCGTGTTGTCATGACTGCGATCACCGAGCCGGGAAGGTTTGTTTGTTATGGTTGATTTCAATTTGGGTGCAGGAGTGGGAAGATTCTCTGCATTGCCATCATTCATTGTCGTATCATCGTCCATCAAATCATCTTCTTCCGGCTCAAAATTCATGGCATCAACTTCTGCGATAGCAATGACTGCAACTGGGCAGGTTCTCTGACCAGCCAGGGTTGTGATGGAACTTTTTGGCTTGAAATATATCTCTCGGTGTACCAAGGGACCATCTCATTTTTTCCTACTGGGCGGAGGGAGATCAATAGTAACAATATGCCCTAGAATAGTGGAACCTATGGCCATTATGCCCCAATGTGTTTACTGTGTGTGGAGAGAACTACTGCCAGAAGTTATTTAGAATTTTTGTTTGGTCGAGATGATGTTTGAAATGAAAATTGGGGAGGGACAATATAAGCCTCCACAAATTATGGTTTAATGTGTATCAATGGAATATCTCCTCGAGCCTTTCGCTAATCAATGACAATTTTCAGGGTTCGTGCAGAATGGGTTGTGACCATCAGAGCTCACTAATTGCACAATTAGAAAAAAGTGTGAATGTGGCGGTGACGAGAAAAAGAGATTAAGAATCAGAAATTTCGTAAAAGCACCAACCCGTCGGCGGACAAAAAAAAAATATTACACGGCCTTTGAAATGAATACTTGGAAAGGATAACATGCTTCTAGGAAAATCTTAGTTTAATTCGTACTAATGACAAATATTCTCCGGACTTCCAAACATTAATGACAGTTTTAATGGTTGCTGCAGGATGGCTACTAGCATTAAAGCTTAACTATTATGTATCTAGAAAGAAGTACGAAGGCAACAATAATGGCGAAACTTATTCTAAGAAATAACAAAGTATGAAAAGCGATCGGGCGAAGATATACCCAGGGCATGTGAACGACCGATGGTTCTCGGCCTGGCAAGCTGAAAATTGAGCCTCTATTGTTCTGTGTCCTACAAATAGCACCTACACTTCCACGATATAGAAATTGACAGGTGGACTTGCGGGTTGGTTGGTTCAACATTGCATTTTTTTTTCCCTTAGCGATTCCATATTAATTCCATAATTAGCCACTTTTTTGGATCGGGGGTTCTCAGGCTGGCGGGCAAAAAATTGGGCATCTATTATTCTGCGCTCTACAAATAGCAGTGACAATTCCACGATATACAAATTCAGAACCTGGCCTGCACTAAATTATTACTGTTAAATATTTATATTGTAGAATTTAATTATACAAGAAAGTTCGCACAATCTGGTCAGCCGAGTGATATAAAAGTATTTTGACAAACTAGCCATATAAAGAAGATTCATTCCATACTTAGGAATTTTTTTTATCACGGGTTGGCGGCCTCGCAGGCTGAAAAAAGAGTCTCTATTGTTGTATGTCCTACAAATAACACCCAGATTTCCGCGGTATACAAATTGAATGGAAGAGTCTGCGGCCTACATTTCAATAGAGACTCTTCCCGTCAATGGACATTGCATTTGATCACGGGTCCGCGGCCTGGCATGCTAAAAATTAAGTATCTATTGTTTTGTTTCCTACAAATAGCACCTACAGTTCCACGATATACAAATTCACACGCGAATTTGTGGACAGTTTCTATATAAAGTATGGAATGCGATTTTATACAGCATATGTGAATCCCTCATTCCATACTTAGGTAGTTTTTGGATCACGAGCTCGTGGTCTGGTGGGCCAAAAAGAGATTCTCTATTGTTTCGTCTCCTACAAATACCACCCAAACTTCCGCGATATACAAATTGATAATGTTCTAGAACATATGCGGATCCCTTATTCCATACTTGGGCACTTTTTGGATCGCATGTTCGCGACCTGGAGGGATGAAAATTAAGTATCTATCGTTTCGTGTCCTACAAATACCACCTAGACTTCCGTGTCCTAAAATAGCACCTATACTTTCGCGATATACAAATTCACACGTGGACTTGTGGACATAGTCTATATAAAGTATGGAATGAGATTTTATACAGCATATGCAGATCCCTCATTCCATACTTAGGCATTTTCTGGATCACGGGCTCGCGGTCTGGCGAGCCGAAAATAGAGTCTTTATTGTTTCTTCTCCTACAAATAGCACCCAGACTTCCACTATATACAAATTGATAGTGTTTTAGAACATATAAGGATACCTCATTCCATACTTGAGCACTTTTTGGATTGCGGGTTCGGGACCTAGTGGGCTGAAAATTAAGTATCTATTGTTTCGTGTCCTACAAATAGCACCTAGACTTCCAATATATACAAATTGACACGTGGACTTTTGGACATAGTCTCTATATAAAGTATGGAATGAGATTTTATACAACATATGCGGATCCCTCATTCCATACTTAGGCAGTTTTTGGATCGCGGGTTCATGGGTTGTCGCGCTGAAAATAGGCTCTCTATTGTTCTGTCTCCTACAAATAGCACCCTGACCTCCACAATATACAAATTGATTGGTGGACTCAGGCTGGTTGGCTGAGCATTGCACTTTTATTGTCCCATAGCGATCCCGTATGAATTTCAAATTTAGCGATTTTTTTATCTGGGGCTTGCGAGTTGGAAATTGGACGTCTATTTCTTCACGCTTTACAAACACATTTTTCTATAACATATTCGGATCCCTCATTCCATACTTCGACACTTTTTGGATCACGGGTCCGCGACCTGGCAGGATGAAAATTAAGTATCTATTGTTTTGTGTCCCACAAATAACACCTAGACTTCCACGATATACAAATTGACACGCGGACTTGTGGACATAGTCTCTAACTAAAGTATGGAATGATATTTTATACAGCATATGCGGAGATCCCGTATGAATTTCATATTTAGTGATTTTTTTTTATCGGGAGCTCTGGGGCTGGCGGTCTGAAAATTGGGCCTCTATTGTTCCGCGCTATACAAAAACATTGTTCTATAACATATGCAGATCCCTCATTCCATACTTGGGCACTTTTTGGATCATGGGTTCGTGACCTGGCAGGCTGAAAATTAAGTATCTATTATTTTGTGTCCTACAAATAGCACCTAGACTTCCGCGATATACAAGTTGACACGTGAACTTGTGGACATTGTCTCTATATAAACTATGGAATGAGATTTTATACAGCATATGCAGATCCCTCATTCCATACCTAGGCAGTTTTTGGTTGGCGGCCTGGCGGGCCAACAATAAAGTATCCATTGTTCTTTCTCCTACAAATAGCACCCAAACTTCCATGATATACAAGTGGACAGGTGGACTCAGGCTGGTTGGCTGAACATTGCAGTTTTATTGTCCCATAGTGATCCAGTATGGATTTCGTATCTAGCGATTTTTTTTATTGGGTCTCTGGGTCTTGCGGGCTGAAAATTGGGCCTCTATTGTTTTGCGTTGTACAAACACCAGGCACATCTCCACAATTTACAAATTGACAAACAGACCTGTGGGTTGCGTCACTCAACATTGCAGTTTTCATTGTTCCTTGTCCTTCGAATAACCCTCTGAGTTCTGCGATATACATATTGGTAGATGGAATTGAGGGATGGCAGGTTCAAGTTTGCCATTTTTTACAGAGACTAATCCCTATCAACTATCTAACATATCTAAAAACATGATTTTCAATACTAAATTATTAATAATAATTTTTGCTATTGCAAAATTTAATTAAACGAGAAAGTTTGTACAATCTGGTCGAGCGACTAATATAAAAGTTTTCCGATAAACGAGCAATACATAGCAAACATGTCCTTTTAGAAAGTATGGACAAGATAATTTCTAGAGCATATGCGGATCCCTCGTTCCATACTTGGGCACTTTTTGGATTGCGGGTTCTCAGCCTGGCGGGCTGAAATTTGAACCTCTTTTGTTAAGTGTCCTGCAAATATCACCCAGACTTCCGTGATATACAAATTGATAGGTGGACTTGCGGATTCCACGTCTGGCGGGTTCAATATTGCAATTGTTTAGCAATGATCATCCTATCTAACTTCAGATAAAAACATTATTTCCAGATACTAAAATATTAATATTAACTATTGTTATTGTACAAGTGAATTACATTAAATTATTAAACGATGTTAAATCATTTATTTAAAAAAAAATAAAGGAAACAAAACATTTTTTTGTAAAATTCTATCACCGCAAGCATAACAAGGACCAATTTGAATTTTAAGGCCCTCTTGTTTATATGATAGCACAATTGCACTCCGCACAATATATATTCATTGATTTGAAATTATCCCAGGATCTTAATTTTACCAAGTTCATCGAATAAGCAAAAATTGCGAAAACAACAAACAATTTGAATTTTAAGAGCCTCTTGTTGGTATGATAGAACAGTTGCACTTCGCACACTATATATTAGTTGATTTCAAATTATTTCACAACAATAATTTGACCAAGTTCATCGATCAAGAAAATTTTCCAAAACAAGTCACATAGTACATTTGCGTCACAGTGCCATAGAAATTATCAGGCAGATCTATGTGCCAGCTGGCCAAAAAAATTCAACTATATTGTTCTTTGTCCTCCAAAGAAGAGTTGGAGTTTCACGGTATACAAATTTACAGACAAACTAGATAACCAAGAACCAACCATAGTTTAAATAGCCCAGAAGAAAGTTCCCAAAAGGTTTCATTGAGCATAACCCATCGACCTTTGCACCAAACAATTTGATATACAAAGAAAAGAACTCGGTGCATTCATTTTCTCTTGAAACGAACATTCATCTGGATGTTGAACAAATATTACAGAGAGACATGAGGTATTTTCGTTTCCTCCCAAAGTTTGATTTAATTTATTTATTTTCCCTTCTTCAGCCGATATGAAAAATTGCATTGTCCTCATTTAAGGTGAATTTTCTCTGTATCTGAAGTTGCCGCAACATATAGACATTGCTTGCCTTTTTGTGTAAATACATTTCATACAATAACTCTGCCAATTCAGGAAGCACATTTTTTAACAGAGGTTGCCTAACCGAACACTGCACAGTTTTGTTTCCCACGGTTCGGATAAAACCATTAACGTAATGTCCATAAATATATGGACATTTTTCATTGAATCACAGACAATCAATTGTATCATCACTTATCAAATCGGAAGCAGAAGCATCGGAATGGAATTTTGCACATACAGGCTCAAAGGGGGTCGAGTACACATTGGTTGCAACTAAAAGACCTTCAACCTAGCAATGCAAACAAAGGGATTAATACATTGAACAATATAATACACAAATGCATCCCCACCTCCCCTATAAAACAAAAAATAAAAAGTAAACAAGTGCATAAATTTGTTGAAGACTATTTCTATAAGCAAAGTGAGGATGATTTTGTGGATGTATACGCACAACAATTATAGAGCTAGCAAGTTTCTCCAGATCCTCTACTATATATGCTCGCAACTTTGTTACAAATGTTTTCTGGGTTGTCCGAAAGATCCTTTCTCTAGCATCCTTCTTCTTTGTTATATTTTTGAACAACATAAGTGGAATTTTCCCTCTATGCAATTGTTGTTCCATTGACGAAAACAAATATGAATATGTATCAAACAATTGTAGCTGCAACATGGAATAGTGCAATATTTGTGTAACTTATCTGACATATATGCATACGCAAAAGTTAAGAACAAAACTGAATATGAAAAGTGGTACCATTTCCTTGTCGTTGTCCGACTCTCCATCCTTTATATGGACAATGTGTTGCGGCCCAAATTTTCTCCCTAGTGGCACAACATCCCCAATCGTTCCGATTGGGTAAATATCAGTTCTCTATGCAAGCTTCCTGATAGTCGAGTTAGGGAGGAAGCCATATTCTGAACAAATAATAGGAATTTTTTCCACAATACTTGTTTCGTTGAGAAAAATAATTCGATCGCAATCACCATGGTCATATATTGTTTTGGGCAAGACATTAAAATTTGTAATGGATATCCCATTACGTGGAAATATCTTTTCTGCATGTTTCTGGACAAGTTGTGGAGGAACAATCAGTGTGACTGTCATCATGGCATCCTTGTCTGTCATATAAGCACGCATAATGGATCTACTTTTGTTTTCCTTGTCCAAGTAGGTGTTATAGACAACCATTATGTCCCCGACGAACAATTGTTTAGTTTGGCAGTTGTTCAATCCCTCTATTGACAGTACTTTGGATGTCACAACTCTAGACCCGATGACATTTTTTGAGAAAATTAAAGTGAATGGTAGTGTGATACAAGTACACGAATAGTATTGATGAACTATGGATCCACAGTTTCACAACCACACCTCTTGGTCTGCGGAACATGCAACACATTCGGCGTTTCTCTTATACTTGTTGATACTTCTTGCGAGATAGAAACCATGTATTGCAAATGGCATCAGCATATCTTCCATGCCATAGATGAATATATGGCCCAAGAAATTTGTTTAGTAAATATAGTAAGAGCACAGTGTGTGCATCTTTACCTTTGGCCTTGTTAGTCTGTTGATGTTTGGGATGACTAACTTCTCATGGCCATCTCACTAATCCAACTTTTTCTGATGCAAGCATGTGCAGATGAGCATCAGGAGTAAACAAATATATGCATTGTATATTGTCCATCAGAAGGACCAAATAACCGTAAAATTGTATGCATCTTAATTTTTTAACTGGAGAAATGTTTAATAGTAAACAGGGAGTGACCGCGGGTCACCATGGCTAATGTGTATATTGCAGACCCCCGGAAGCCAGGGGAGCAATCTTCAACCTGCCAACCTGGCAGCCTCAATCAACAAAGTGGGTAACTATGGAATAAGGTAGAAGCAGGACCACATATGTCAGTCCGTTAGTCCGCCAACCGGTGCATGAGGAAATTTTCGGAAACCACACTATGCAGATGAATTAGAAAAAAAAAGGGATAATAGAAAATGGAAAAAGTAGAAACAGGGAGTGTAGAAAGGCCCATTACTGTGAATTCATCGTTTTCAAGTCTAATATTATATGCTCCCTCCCTATTTGTATATTTAATTTACCGGCACACTTGGTATACCTTTTAGAATATTGTACCATAGAACCCTCTGCTATTGCACAGAAGAATTCATCTCCGTGTCCAGGCAACCTATTTTTTACATGGCAGCAACCCTGAAGATGCAATCGAGACGAAGGCAAGTTAGTATGAAAACAGACATCTAAAAGAAAAAGAAAAAGGTATATTTACCCACCAAAGAGTCCTTCATCCTGTCTAGCGATTATGTTTCTTTAAATGAAACAATGTAGCGCAAACACAATGGACATAAACTAGCTTAGTATGCAGGAAGGAACGTATGTAACCAAGATAACATACCATGTAGGAAGGCGCGCAACTAGTTTAACACATATACAGACCATAAATGAAATACAAAACAACGCAATATGAAATAACAGTACAAGCATGCACCTTTCTATATCCTCTTCAGTCGATGCAGTCAAGACTCCCACCTTTTCTCCAGCTACTCTATTTGTTTCAATGTGGGAACCCACAAAATTCAATGTACATCAATGGAAGTTGGTATTCACTAGAGAACAAGCAATATGTAGATACAACAAAACTGACTCAACAAACAATTTACAAAGGCAGAAACATGAACCTTTTCTCTTCTCTATCCATGGGTGTAAACGTCTCTCTTTTTTTTCCCTAGCCAAAATATATTACAAGGCAGAAAATATCATGCAATTGCATGGTCGCAGCTAAACGATTTTTGGTTTTCGACCCTAAACCCTAAACCCTAAACGCTAAACCCTAAAAATTCATCGAGATATTCCCTTTAACCATGTTATTTATCCTTTACATAGACTGTTGTTCCCACATTACAAGTTCTCAGTTTTCCGTGGAAAACTACCCAAACATGCTTCCAGACATGAAAATATAATCTTGAAGAATCTTTGTTGTACATATCATATCTCAAGCACAACATAAATTGTATCGTGCGCACACCATTCTATGTAGAGGAGAAAGAACATGTCATGTCATATCTGCACATCTGACCATACATGGTCTATAAATGTAGGTTGCATACATATTCTTTATCCCAACAAAAAAACAACAGATATTGTAACTTCACATGTAATCCTCCAACAATTTTGTATGAAACTATTTTCTTTCATGGCAAGACTCAAGCACCAAGAAAATCTCACAAAAATACAGATAACGACCTCTGCAAAAATGGCAAATAACATAACTGCATATTGACTAGTGGGTGCAGGGGCTAAACACCGTAAAGTGCCCCCAAAAAACAATAACAATCCAAAAAAAAAAAGCTCCAACCACTGTCGTTGCACCCCAACCCTACAAGGCTGAATCAAAGAAAAGAAACCAGGAAGGACCAAACCAGAGAGAAAGCACGAAGAGGTTGAACTACACCCCCAAGGCCCCAAAGCGCAAAGCCCAGGAAAACAAATAGAACCAACAACTGAGGAACCAACGAACCAACAAAAGCCACTGACCCAGTGAAAAACATATGTATCTCCAACAATTATCAAACTACATCTGAAGCAGAAAAGGAACCAGAAACATACAAGGAACATGCGACTACAAATAAGCAAACATTCTTACTTGCAAAATGCAAAAACTGAACAACAAACAAGGAATATAAATGAAACTATGGCATCGAAACTTACTCTGAAATGATGAAATGCAGAAGCGTAGGTCGAATCGCAAACGAAACAACAAAAAATAGCAACTGAGAAACCAGCGAAGAAGAACCACTCACCGAACCAGTAAACAATGTATCTAGCTTCAACGATTACGAGGATGAAACATACAATGGTAGCACTCGACAAACCAACAAAGAAGAAGCAGTCACCGCACCAGTAAACAATGTATGTAGCTTCAATGGAAGAACAAGGATGAAACATACAATGGCTATTGAACTGACATGTACTCCGAGAACCGTATTTACATAAACATTTAAGACTCTCAGGTTGTCTAAGGACCTCACAGTATGCAAACATTTAAGCTATCAGGGGTGTTGGAGAACGTCGGATCATGTAAACATTTACGATGTCAAGCCTATTGAGGCATCTCGGAATAAGTGTCAATAAATTTCAAGAAATATACAAAGCTTGGATATGAAAACATTTCAATATGCTTAGTACATATCAAAATTGATAGATATATTCGGGTAGCAGAAAATGCTAATACAAACATTCGAACTGATGGTAGCATTAATCAACCTTCAAGCAATATACAGGAAAAATATATGATTAAAACATATTGTCTACTAGAAAAAGTTTAGATATGTTTCCATATACTGCATTGGGAATAACGAAGTCGTCAATAAGACCTCCAATCTCTTAGCCAATCAGATCAATACGTATATGTTACTTTTTGATATATAAAAATATATGCTTTTAATTCCATAGCTCCAACAATAGGTATTGTGCAAATATTTCCGGTCAAAGGACAAACTAATATGTAGTCAATGCTTTATCGATCGCTATAGTCCCTCTATGCATACAACAGGGACTAATAACCATTCTATTTATTCATTATGTTTATTATTATAATATGCATTATATTACTTATATAGATATGGGTGTTTTTTACATTATTAAATTATAAATTAATAAACAATAACAAAAGCTTAAGCATAGAAATTTTATATTTCAAACATGGAGGAGGGAGAGAGTCATGCTGGCCTTCTGCTCGAACATATGTAGAGTGGTCGTTTTGTATTACACCGCTCAAATGTTGCAGTGAACAACAACAACAACAACATGGCTCTTCTTTCTAAGTCTTTTACAACTTGCTTAATCGGAGAATAAAAATAATTATTGAGAGAATCAATTTTGAAGTCTTCTCTCTCATGGTTTTCCATAGCCCATCCCCAGTCTCTCACATAAACAATACAATTTGATCCATGATAATGGCAACTCTCAAGAATTCTCTAGCTCATAATTGAACGTTACCATTTTCCAATACATACTTGTTGGGTTAACCGAAACATTAACTTTAGGCTAGGCTCTACACACCCATTAACAGTTATAGTAAAAACTTAGACAAGTGGGCATTAATAATAGCATCCAAAAAGTGATCAATATATTTAGATGAAATCCATTTTCCACCCTTTAAAATTAATGGTTCCATCTACTTATATCAACTAACTTTTTACTTAAATATTACTGTTAGTTGACTACCAACATGTAATTGAGAGAGGAATAAAAGACTATTAATGTAATAATACATAATTAATGTATTAATTAATTAATACATTAATAATTTTTTAATATATTAATAAAATAATACATAAAACATAAATAAAGTAGTAATACATTATTAAAGTATAAATACATTAATAATACATTATTATTAATGATGATGATGAATAATGTCCACTAAGATATCCGACCTTAAGAGGGTAAGTGATTACTTGCGATTCTTTAGAATTTTGTTTTTGTCCTTGAAAATCATTAAGAGAAGTTTTCCAAGATCACCATACTTTTGTTGAGTTAAGAGGTTAGGAAGGTTGGTAGTGTGACAAATATTTTGAAAATAAGATCTAATATGAGTATAGGATGGGCAATCTAAGAGAAAGTGCGTTTCATCTTCAACTTTCTTAGTGTTACAAAGGTGGCACACTCTTTCATCCCATGGCTGTTTAGGAATTGACCAACCCCCAATTTCACTATGGAGCTCGTGAGAATTTGTTCTTATCTTAGTAATGTTTGTTTTTTTCTTTACACTTGGAAAAATAGACAGATAATTTTGATCTTCTAGATTAGGGTTGATTACATCCTTATAATACCTTAATTTTTTTTTTCCCTCTAACTCTTTATCACACCACATTTTCTCTTTAAATTTTGATTTGAAGTTTTTTTTAATAGTATCTTTATTCTACAAAATGATGTCTTCCATGATTCCCCAATAGTTTATCCAAGATCGAGCATCTTTATGCCATCCTCACTTATGGTGTCTTCCATGATTCCTTAATAGTTTGGCGAAGACAGGGCATCTTTATGCCATCCTCACTTGAGTCGATGGTGGTTAGGACTCAATTTTGACGTAATTTTAGGAAGCCTCTTGTCTTCCATGTTGTTTAAATTGTTCTTATACATTAGGTATCAAGTCATAGCCATGCTCTCAATGGAGGAGAGGCTTCTTTCTAAGAGAAGGATGGGATATGGTTTATTTCCTTTAATTTTGAGATTATAGGTTATAAAATTATTTTGTATTTTCTCTATCTTTCTCCACGATTCACTAGAGATACTACATCGCATGAGACTTCACATACATTATATTAATGTAATGTAATAAATTAAAGTATTAATTTACATTAATAAATGCATTAATAAATATATTACTAAAGTATTAATACATTGACCTTAATATATTTAGTAATACATTATTAAAGAATTAATATGTTGATAATATATTATTACATTAATGTAATATATAAATTAAAGTACTAATACACTAAATTGATAATAAATTAATAAATAAGTTATTAAGGTATTAATATCTTAATAAATACATTATTAAAGGAGTAATATATTAATTATACATTATTAAGACATTAATACATTAATTGAAAATGATCATGGTTGACTATGGTTGACCATGAACATGGTTAACTTTGGTAGACTTTGGTTGACTTTGGGAAGGAAAGATTAAGATGGTTAATTATGGTTGACCATTACCATGGTTAACTTTGATAGACCTTCATTATGGTTGACCTTCACTATGCATGACTTTCACTATGGTTGACCTAGGTTGACCATGACTATGGATGACATTAATACATTATATTATAATGTATTAATTAATTAATTAATACACTAATAAAGTATTAATACATTAAAACATTAGTAAAATAATAATACATTGACTTTAATGACCTTATTAATACATTATTAAAGTATTAATACATTAATAATGTAATTTATTAATTAATTAATACATTGCTAAAGTATTAATACACTAATGAATAAAATAATACATATATAATACAATAATAAATTAATAATACATTACTAAATACATTATTAAAGTATTAATATCTTAATAAATACATTATTAAAGTAGTAAGACATTAATAATACACTATTAAAGTATTAATACATTAATTGCAATGACCATGGCCATTGTTAACTATGGTAGACCTTAGTTGAGTTTGGGAAGGAAAGTTTGACTATGGTTGATATGGTTAATTATGGATGATCATGACCTTCCATGACCATGACCATGGATAATTGTGGTTGACCTTGGTTGGCCATGACCATGGTTAACTTCCATAGACCTTCACTATGCATGAACTTCACTATGGTTGACCTTCGTTGACCATGACCATGGTTTATTGTGGTTGACCATGTTTAATAATAGTTAACAATGCTTGATTGTTATTGTCCATAGATGAGCATGGATGACATTGGTCAACCATGTTTGATAGTTGCTATTCATATATGACCATGTTGACCATGACTATGGATGACATTCACCATGTTTGACCTTAACTACGACCAAGGTTGACCATTACCTTAACTATGGTTAACTATTGTTGACCATGATCAAGAGTATGGTTTAATATCATTGACGTTGCTCATGGTTTACTATGGTTGACTATGGTTGACTATGGTTATCCATGGTTGAGCTTGATGTGGACCAAAGTTTACTATGGTTGATCATGGTTGACCATGAACATGGTCGATTACGATTGACTAGGGTTGACTATGGGTGACCATGCCCATAACTGAACTTTGTAGATCATGTGGATTTGATTATGTTGGACCATGTTAATTATGTTTAACCATGGTTTACTATGACACTATCACATTGTAATGTTGATCATGTTTTGTTCGTTTGATTGCAAGATCACATTTTGTTCATCACTTGACATCGTAAGGTTATGGTCATCACATTGCCACATAGGGTTTTTTTTGTCACATTATGGAATTGGATTAGATTTGTCACATTCTGATAGTGGGTTATGTTCATCACATTGTAATGTTGATCATGTTTTGTTCGTCTGATTGCAAGATCACATTTTATTCATCACATGACATCGTAAGGTTATGGTCATCACATTGCCACATAGGGGTTTTTTTTTCACATTATCGAATTGGAATAGATTTGTCACATTCTGATAGTGGGTTATCTTCATCACATTGCAATGTTGGGAAATAGTCGTCTCATTTCAATGTCGGGCTATGTTTGTCACATTACAACATTGGATTGCGTACATCACATTGTGACAATGGGTTATGTTCAACCCATTGTGACATTTGGAAATGTTTCTCACATTATGACGTTAGAATATTTGCATCACATTACGATGAAAAGGCTATGTTCATCACATTTTGACGACGAGACTATGTTAAATGAATTGCAATAAAATGGCTATGTTTGTCACATTGCGATGGTGAGGCTATGTTTGTCACATTGTGATAAAAAGGCTATGTTTCTCACATTGCGACGTTAATATGGTTATTAGAATGTGACACTATTATGTTTGTCACATTGCGACAATATGGTTATGTGTGTCACATTGCGACGATAGGGCTATGTTGGCTAAAAGAACGCAAATTTTCAATACTATTAGTGTTTTGTGCACCCATTAAAGATGTCTGAAGCATTGTGTAGCAATCATTGTTTCGTACATCCATTAAAGGGGAGCATTGAGTGGTAATATATGTTTCATGAACGAGTAAATATTGAAGTACCATATGATCACAAAGTCACGACGAATTAATAAATTTTCATTATTATACAAATTTTATATGGAACGTTCCCTAAAGGTGAAGCTAATACCTCAATTTCAGTTAGAATTCCAAATCAATGGAAATTCATATTATTGTTTCCCCATATTCTGGTTGTTGTTCGAGTGAATGTTATGAAAAAATATAGCATAAACTCACGAATTTGGGTAACACTTTTATGAGAATTAGGTCACGAAATTTGCTAATGACAATTTTTTTGGTCGAATTCTTGAATGTTTTTGGATGAAATATCTGTTGGCCAATTTATTTTTTGACCGAAAGTTAAATCGAATGGCACCCTTGAAAAATCTAACAACAATTTTAAATATAAAGTTAGTTTTTTCGTTAAAGCTAACTTTCGGCTGGAAAAAAACTAACTTTCAGGAAAACTATTAGTTCGACCGAAAACATGTAACTATGACACTTTCCAGAAAACTATGTCTTCACTTCAACTTACTCCAATTTGGGAAGGAGAAGACTCTTTAAAATATTGTGAGTCTGGTTTTGAAACCAGTATCAACATTTTTAGAATTGAATGAACTTGCATTTGATACAATTTTTATTCAATTTAATAGTTTTTTAGTATTTTTAATTAATTTTATAAAAAATGTCCGCAGGTTTTTTTTAGATGACATAATGATTCAGTAAAACGAAAAATCAATATTTGAAATAATACACAAGCAACAATTATGGAAAATTTATGTTATGGAAACTTTAAGTATCCTCTTCAAAAGGGTATCTTTAGATTTTACTTTTAAATCAAAATTAAGGAACATAGATGGAGTCTCACTTAACAATGATTAAAATATGCAACTTTTTCAAACTGGTCAAATTCAAATAATTGTACAAAATATAATTTTCATCCGTTAAATTCAAAACTATAGTCATACTTTATGAGAGTTTGTTTTTATTGTCGCAATATATTTTATTTTTTATAAAAACAAGTTTAATAATGAGTATATTCACATTGAAAAACATAACACATTATGAGTCTCTTCATCTTTAAGGAACATATTGTCAAACAATCACTAAATTAACATATCAAATTTCAATAAAAAGATTTCAAAAAAAAGTCAATATAAAGTTAACAAAATTCATGGCAAGTTTTGTTTTTGCTGTAAAGTGAAATGCTAAGTAAAAAATCACTTTTGTTTACTCGAAGTTGAAAAACTTCTAAAATTTTATTTTATTTTTTCAAAAACCAAGGAAAATAGAAACCCATATTCATGATTTTACCCTCCATATAAACACCCATAGTGGAAAATCACTATCAATCCCTTCTTCATATTCATAATCATCATCTACACTGGTAGTACAAATTGTATTGTCTTGATATGAAGAAAATAGCGAGAAGTTTGAGGAATTTTGTGACAACGAGAAATAATAGGTCATCCATGTAGGAGAAGCAACTGCCATGCATTTCACATGGCTGTTGTGTCCTTCCAAAAAGGCCAAGTATCTCTGATAAAGTTTCCTTATTGATACTAACTCCCTATTCGAGATCCCAAGAGTTTTGTTTGTGGATCCACTGTGTAGTGATTTTCCAATGCTCATCAAGCATAAAACTGAATGTTCTTGAACCTTTAGGGTTACTTTGTAAGATAGAATTTTGAGAGACTTCTCATCTGAAGTCGAAAAGTTAATATCAAATGTTGGCTTACAACAGATGGCGTTCATCAACAACCTAATCATCTTCCTGTGTTGTTAATGTTTGGGGAAAAACCACGAAACATTGTAATGACGGTTATAGACATTATCAACATGTAGAATACAGATAAACAAAACATCCTCCATTACCACAGGAACGCTTCACCTCCAGGGAAACAAAAATAATACCTAAGATAACAGAATATAAAATTGCAATGCCTCGCATCCTCCATTAGCATGTGCAATCTTCATGTCAAGGAAATGAAATTCTCAGTCAATATGACACTTGCGTTGTATGGGAGATATGGCCAAACATGGTGGAAATGTAAATCAAACGCTCTAAAAAAAGGTTATTAATGAAGTAAATGTTTAAAGTCAAGTAAATTTCCTTATGGTAAATATGCTTTGTCCCAACTGATAAGCCATTGCAGTAATTTCTTAACCATGTGAAGTGAAAGTGGAATAATAAACAAAACAAGTAATGATGAATGGAAAAATTCATTAATGCAAGGGAGCTAATGTTGGCAATCTCATTTATTGATTTGGAGACGACGACAATAATATGTCAGCATCTTTAATTCCTGGTCATTAGATCAAATTTTCTAAGTAAAAGATTGATTAATCCATCGATTCCAATAGGGGGGATGGTGGGCTCAACAAACCCATGAACAACTGAGAATATGCTATGATAGGAACTCCATCAACCCAGGGCTCTCTTATTGTTTTATTTTTTTATTTGAAGTAGCAGATGGCATGGATAGCTCCTACTTGAAAACCAGTCAATTAAATATAGTAACCAAAATTATGAAGAATATAAATATGTATTCTAGACCCAGTTTCATGAACTTCTAAATGAAATGAATTGCAAAGTATACCTAAATAAACGATTTGAAAAGAGAAACAAGGGGTTCACAACTTTTTCTTTTGAGAGTAGTCTTATTATCTATTATCTATTATCTATTGAAGATTGAGAGAATTACTATATGAAACATAAGAAATTTAATCTAGTCATTATTTTGAAAATAATGTGTCAATTTAATGAGAAACTAAGGAAAATGGCCTCATTACAACACCTTCCATGCCACAATAACCATATTCATGTTACCTACTTTTCTAGGGTAGTTATACATATGGTTCATGGGAGGTTAAAATGAATGAAGTAAATCAAATAATAAGTTCATACCCTATGAGAGTTGGGTCAACTCAAAAGTGATTTTAACACTCTTAAAATCTATAAAGGATTTTTGTGCTTGAGTTAGATTATCAATATTGTGTAGCAAATAAAGTTTCAATAATTTAATTTTAGAGAGAATAGTTGTACTAGGTGCATTCAATCTCTTTTAAGTTATGATCTAAGTTATATTTAAAATAGGGATATGGATGTCATATATAAAATGGCTATAAGTTTTAGAGACAACACTTTCAAAATTGTAGGAAATAAAGAAATGATAATGTATACATCACTCGAAACATCAATCAGAGAAACATGATAATCACAAATATTTATTTACTTTACCTAAATTAAATAAGAAAATTAACATAGCTAAAAAAAAAACTCTCACTACTTTTAAAGTGAAACTAAATGCTCAACAAAACTAAAAACTCTTTAGGAAAAAAAATATATATAATTTATGTGATACTAAAAAAATACAAAATAAAACACACAAACACTTTCTCTTGTACATTACATGATTTACTATGTGCTAGTATTTAACTTCATGTGTTTCACATCAACCAGAAAAACACTATAATCATTGGGTGAGGAAAAGGGCCATATGTGCAACTTTTCTTTGCTTACTTAGCTTCGTGTGTTTCACATCAACCAGAAAAACACTATAATCATTTGGTGGCAAAAGGGCCATATGTGAAACTTTTGTATGCTTACTTCATTCTGTATCAATGAGTAGGGTAGAATACATGATCATAAGAATAATAATGGTTTTTAAGGAATTAAAATATAAAACACCAATAAGTTACTAATATGAACATTGTCTAGTTCAAAATTCAATAAAAGGCTTAATATGAACATTGTAGAGTTAAAAATTCAATAAAAGGCTCATTATAACTATATACATAAATAAATAATGAAATGTTATAATAATGGATGGTCATTGAAAGGATTCATCTTTATTAAAATCTAAACAAGAATATAAACAAGAATTTGTGGAGAGGCATGAAAAAACAACTATATACATAAATAAATAATGAAATGTTATAATAATGGATGGTCATTGAAAGGATTCATCTTTATTAAAATCTAAACAAGAATATAAACAAGAATTTGTGGAGAGGCATGAAAAAACGTGCAATGCAAGATTGGACATTATTACCTTGCTAGCTTAAGCTATTCTACCATCAATAAGAAAAAGAATATCATCATTGGAGAGATTAATGGTTTTGAACGGAATTACCTATGTTTGGATTAAGTTACGAATCTCTAAAAAGATTATGCATTTATTTAGAAAGTTTGTGAAGTTTTCCAATTTGACAAGTACAAGGAGGGATTGTAGAGAATCTATTGGAGTCCGACTCCAAACCTTTTAACCAGATGGAAGTCATCTTAACTTGCATATGACATTTAAATTAAACCCACTTGTATATTAATTAATGCAATAAAAAATAATATAACCATATACAGTAGCATACTTAACGGTATATGTAGCATGCAAGTACACTAATTGGAACTTGTATTCTATTTTCTTCACTGCTAAGGTGTGAACCCCCCTTACAGTTGATCATAAATACTAGTACCAAAACATTACAATATCATTGAATCATTATTGAATCATTCCATGACACCAAGACCATAGCCACTAACTCTAATCTTATCAAAACATTACAATATCATGGAATCATTCAATGGCACTAAGACTATGGCCACTAACTTTAATCTAATCAAGGGTCAGGGTTAAGTAGGTACTTTTTATGTTAATGTTTTTGTGGGTTTTTTATTTATTTAATATATTTTTCATTACTTATAGGTATTTTATTTTACATAAGAAAAACATATATCACATTCCTAGAGTTTTTTTAGAGTGGTAGGTACAAGAAAATGATGATACTTCATGATGTATTAGTTGAAATGTAAATATGGAAAAATAACAATCTATTAATTTAGAGGTATTATTCAAGGTATTTTTACAATGAATTTCAATATGGTGTAAAAAGATGAAATGTAGGAAATTGAATTAGATTTGTGAATATGTAATTTTTATTTATATAATTTGTGCATAGTTATATTAAATTTGAGTTTCACTAATAGTGGTACATTATTTTTGAAGAAAAATATAATGCACATGTTTCTGATAGTACAAGCATTGAGTACCCGAACGATGGAATTTACTTTAAAAAAAATAGAATTGTAGAGAATGCATAGTTCTAGTCTAGGTTAATTTAATAATATTTTTAAATTATGAAAGTCATTATATCTTTGAAATTAGAAAGCCTTGCATTAATGCATGGTATGAGGGTCTTAACAATATCAAACATTTTTTTTTTTAAATATTGATATTGTAGCTCTGAGACTGCTCTAGTGTGGCGTATAACTTAATTTAAAATTGATTAAGCTAATAAAACGTTATAGAAGATATAAAATA
>SNQJ01S0056094.1:48297-69565 GCA_010110895.2 Picea sitchensis
CATCAATTAGAATTCAACATTTATTCATTACCCATTGCTGTCATTTATAACCAGTTAGATGTGAGCACATATCAACAACATATATCAGCAATATATCATCAACATGTCAACACCACAATGAACACAAGGAACACAAGATGTATGACATCATGAAGTTTCTAAAGTGGCTACCATGGTTAGTATTGATAGCTTGAGGAACACCAAACCGAGCAATGATGTGATTGAATATAAATAATGCTACAGTCCTTCCGGTATTGTCGAATGTTGGAATTGCCTCGGCCCATTTCGTAAAATAATATACGGCTACAATAATGTATCGATGCCCCTCAACTGAGTGAGGGTGACATGTCATGAAATTGATACCCCATTTCGCAAAAAGAACTGATGAATACCACAGGGTGTAGAGGAGCAGGGTGTGATCGTATTTTATTGTTGTAGGTTTGGCAAGCGTGGCATTTTTTGACGACAATTATACAATCGTTGAATAAAGAAGGCCAAAAATACCCTGCTCATAAGATCTTCTGGGTAGTAGCATACCCAAACATGTGACCACCACAGGCTCCAGAATGGTAGTCATTTAGGGCTTTCTCGGCTTCTTCAAATGTGAGGTAGCGTCGAAAAATGGAGTCAATCCCATGACAATAAAGAGTATCACCGAGGATAATATACTGAAGGGATTAGTATCGTATTCGATGGCGGTCAGTACTAGACAAATTGGGCTGAAAAGTATGGGTTTGGAGATATATGATGATATGTCCATACCAAAGGTCATCAGAACTAATCAGGAAAAGGGATTCATTGAGTAATGAATCTGCTGCTACATTTTCCATATTAGAGCAAGGAAGGTCGCATATCAACACATCAAACACCAAGTATTTCTTGGACTTAGCGTGTTTGAATTCTAAGTCAAACTCTTAGAGTATTATGATCCATTTGGAGTATTTCCCCCCTAGAAATTAGCGTGTAATAATGTGCTACATAGGGTTGCAGTTAGAAATTACCGTAGTCTTGCAAGTAAGGATATAGTGTCAGAAATGTTGAACATCTTGGACGGCTGCCAAGGCTAGTTTTTCAATGTGTAAATACTTGGTTTCAGTAGTCGTGAGAATCTGACTCAAGTAATACATGACATGTTCGTCATGAGAATCATCCTCATGGATGAGAACCATAGCGATGGTATAGTCTGAGGCTCCGAGGTAGAGGAAATAATCTGGACTGTAGTCAGGTGGGAAGAGTAGTGGGGTACATGTCAAAGACAGTTTCAAATATTCGAAAGCTTTGTTGGTAGTGGTATCCCATACGAACTCAGAACCTTTCTTAAGCAGTCGCATAAATCCAAGAGTTAGCTTAGCATAGTTCGAGATGAAATGAGGAAGAAAGTTTTCCTTCCCTTGCAAACTTTGTAACTGGCGAAGTGAGGAAGGAGGAGGGAGATTGAGAATCACCTCAACCTTCAAAGGATCTACCCTTATCTCTTGACATGAAACAATAAATCCCAGAAGTCGGTCGGATTCTACGCAAAAAACACATTTGTGGGGATTCAAGCGTATGTGGTAAAACCGACATCGAAGGAAAATAGCGCGGAGGTGCATTGGATGATCTACACAGCACATGGAATGAGCGGGTAAGTCATTGAGATATGGTTGCACGATGTGTTTTATATCGTGAAAGGTGTAACACATAGCACATTGAAAAGTTGCGCTGACATTCTTTAAACCGAATGGAAGTTTTCGGTAGGCGAAAGTGCCCCAAGGACAAATAAAAGCAATCTTGTGTTGGTCTGCGGTTATGATATTGATTTGATTATATACAGAGAAACCATCCATCATAGAGAATATTTCACTTCCGGAACAATCATCAACGATCTGGTCAACGAAGGGGGTAGGAAAGTTGTCTTTAGGACAAGCATTTTTAATGTCCCTATAATCAACGCACACGCGGATTGTGCCTTGTTTCTTGTCAATCAGAACAAGATTGGAAACCCAGTCAGTTAGAGACACAGGGTAAATAAAGCCATCTTTGAGAAGTTTCTCAACTTCAAGCTTAATAGCAGCTGCTTTACGTGGGTGGACTGAACGAAGTCGTTGCCGGACGGGTTTAGTGCCCGTGTATGTATTAATCTCATGTACCACAATGTCAGGGTCAATCCCCGACATTTCTTCATAGCTCCATGCGAAGACGTCACAAAATGCTTGGAAGAGAGACTTGTAGGTGACAACTTCATCATGGGAGCACAAAGCTCCGATATGCAATTTTTTGACAACTCCAGGTTTTATTGATATGTTGAGGGGGGATGGTGGGTGAGATATTACTTAAGTTCCCTTCGTATAACATATCGTGTGTAGACTCAGGAATGGTAGAAATGATGACAATGGTCGACGGGGTCGAGAGTCGTTGGTAACCCTCAATGGTGCATTGTTCCAGGAAGAGGATGGAACGATGATGTCCATCATCCCAAGGGGTATCTTCCATGGACATAACAGACATAATCATCTCGTCTATAGGGAAAATGACGTGGAATGGATCCGGAGATAAATCACCAAGAGATGGGGTTGTCGATTGAATGGTTTGATAAGCGGATTCGATCGGACTTAAAGGCATTTTGTCGCCATAACAAAGATGATCTTCAGGGTTGGGTACCATCCACGGGTCATAAGATGTAGGGGTTCTGTTAACAGAGGTGGAGATCATGTTGATCGAGGGGACAAATGGATGTGGAACATCAGGTGGTGAAATGGGGAAAGTACCCATCAAAGAGGAATCTTTAATAAGACCCACACCAACGTTCTCATATCCAGGGGGGGTTTGCAATGAAAGGTATGTTGTCGATACGTGCATTAGAGTGAAAGAAGGCCAATTGGTCTACAGTAACTACTTTTCCTTGATGTGGGAAACGCACGACATGGAAAAGAGTGGACACAACTGCACACATGGAATCAATCCAGCTACGGCCAAGTAGAAGGTTGTAATCGAGAGGAGCGTCAAAGACCTCCACTTCAACGTTGACCATTTTGCCTTCTAACGTAATAGGCAATGAAGGAAGGACACCGTAAGGCTTAAAACCAGAGCCATTGAAGGCTTTGAGCGTGTTATGGGATTCAGTCAAAGGAGGAGAGTCGATGGCTTTCCAGCAAGTAATAAACATGACACACGTCGAGGCACCCTCATCGATAACTGTTCTACAAATGTTTTTGTCGGAGACAATAACTTGTATTTGGAATGCGAGTTGAGGGAGTAACCTTGGAATGTGATTTTCCAAGTCAGAAATTATTAAATTTGTATCTGTAGGGTCGATTCCACCAATAGATTTCAACAGTGCCTTCCGTTGTATAGGACAACTCTAAAGGACTTCAAGGGCTGACATCGCGGATGGTGGTTGGGATAGTTCTTCGACAATACTGTAGTTCTGGGCAGGATGTGCATGAGGATTGAAAGTCGATTTCTGAACAACACCCTTAGGAGGAGAGCGAAGGAATGTATCTAGGCTTGGTCATTCGATATGAAGAGGACCATTGGTAGGTGGAGTCATGGGAGATAGTTGGACCAATGAAGGAGGTATTGCATCAACCTTTTCTTTGTAGGAAGAACAATCTTTGGCTCGAGTGGTAAGTGTGATGTCATTATTCTTTGAATCACCTGTACACATTAAGACATAGGATGTATTGGAGGGGGAAGGTTGGTCATGAATGACCAATTGGACTTGTTGTTGAGAGGGGAAGGGTTGTGACAATACGGCCAGAGTGAGGGGTTTTGTGGTCCCTTGAAGGAACTTAGTAACCTCGGCTCATCGTGGAAAATCCTTAGTGTAGTGATCATCACCACAGATAAGAAAAGGGTATCAGGGTTTGCGCTTATCCCTATCGTCAACAGGTGGTGTTTTGGTTTTCTCAGATTGCAGATTATTTTTATCCTCCTTGTTCTTACCCCTTCCTTTTTTGGCTTTATTTTTTTCGACAGGGGTAGATTGAACAGAGTTTACCTCATAAGTCTTACCGGTGGGAGGGGTAGGAGACGGATCATTTTAGACATTAGAAGAAATGGGTTTGGGGTTGTTGCTAGAGGTTTGGACGAAGTGAGGTTGGGCATGGAAAGTTCCAATCACACCGTTAGCTGCATGAGAAGTAGTAGGAGTAGTCGAAGTAGCGGAAGTAGAAGGACGAGGTGCGTCAAGGAGTAATTCATAAAGAGTACCTATTTGTGAGTAAACAAGGTCGAGGTATTGAGCACGACTGATTGCATATTCTTCTGTGACAACTCCACCCATGGCAATCTCATGAGCTATGTCATTGATGAATGATTTCGTGAACCACTCTGCCAGCAACTGATCGGGAAGTTCGAGTTTGATGAGACGTCATCTTCGTCGCCATTCATGAATGTGATCAGAGATATGAGTGGCCTTTGTTTGTTGGAAAGAACTCAAAATCTCGATTCTCGTTTTGTAGCGGATCGATAACTAGTAGTGGGTGAGGAAATATATAGCAAGGGTGTTGAAGTCAGTGAAGAAGACTCATGGTAATTCTATGTACCACTTCGCAGCGGAACCTGTGAGGGTTCGCTGAAAAAGGCGTAAACGAATAGAGTCATCCATCAAGGAGTTGGATGAGCACCAAAGGTGAAAAGTCATTACATGATTGTTCGAGTCCTCTCCCAGTTTACCATCGAATATAGGGATGTCAGATGGTAGTTTGGATGGTATGGAGGGCCATTGAGGAGAGTGACGGATTGGATCATTTAAAATCCTCGACATATCAGGGAGGTCCAGGGTGGCTAAGAAGGGTAACTGTCTATTCACATGTGGGTATTGGTGACTTTGGGGAGGGAGTCCCGTCGGTAGACCAGTGGGACCATAAGAAGTTTGCATATAATGCGAAGATCTGGGTAGATTCAGTTGTTGGTGTGGAGGCAAGTAATTCATAGGGTTGTAACCTTGAACAAGGGCGTGGGGTTGGGCGTTCGAGCCCCAAATAGGATTAGACGTGCCTGGATATGGTTGGCCTGTACTAGGGGGTATGACAGAGCTAGCTTGAGGCTGTTGCCCCCCAGTCGAGTGAGGATTATGTTGTATAAGATAATTCCAATACTGGGCCAAGGATGGAGGTATATTTTGTCCATAGGGTGGGGTCAGTGGGGTTTTCCCTCTAATCAGGGGTTGCATCCCTATTGGGATTTGTCCTACAAAAGGGGATTGTGTTTGGTCTCCTTGGTGAAATTGTCCACCAACAAGAATTTGGTAAATAGGTGTGAAATAAGGAATGGTGCCACTAGGGTTGGTGTCTCTGATAGAGGATGGAAGAGGTCCTCTGAAAGGGGATCGAGGAAGTGTCAGAATAAAACCAGGAACGAGATGGTGCCCAGAAGAAGTGGAAGCATCAAGAGTCCCGGATGAGATATGTGTAGGAGCGGGAATATAATCATTCAACGCATGCTATCTAGGTGGCAGGGTTGGGGTAAATATGGGTAAAAGCGGTGTGCCAATGGGGGCCTGGTTAGCCACTGTAATCCCTGTGTGAGGACTCGCAGTATCTGGGACCATTGTGTAATGGACCGTTTGTAGAGGGATAGTCAAGATGTGGTTAGCTGGCGAAGAGTCTGTACCAGGAAAATAATAGGCAGTAGTAAAAGGTACTGCATCTGGATCAAATGTTTCAGGCAGCTCAGGTGCAACAGTGATATCAATGCCTTCTCCTGAGGCAAAGAGATCCCGTCTAAAAATGCCAGTAGTCCAAAAAGGATCTTGACCCTCAGGTCCTATGAAAGGTCCGATTGGTGATCTAGAAGACTAAACAACTATATCTCCGAAAGAATTCACTCTTACAATATGTCTCCCAGAGTCGAGAGGAAGTTGAAATTCCTCTCGAGAATTGGTAATTCGGGACCATTCTAAAGAGTTAGTTCTTTCCATTGGTGGAGTGACAACGTCTTGGACTTCACTCTATTGAGGAGAGCTCCGGTGAGTTGGTAGGCAAGGGTTGAGAACCTTCCAGATCTTCTGAGGGTAGGTCTTGCATTCTACGTGAACGACATGGAGGGTCAATTGTGATCGAGTTAGAATTTTATGAAAGAAATTCTATGGCCAAGTTGGGTAAAAAAACAACATGCGCTAATAAAATCTAGGAAGAAAAACCAAGCAGACAAGACCTTATAATTCTGAAGTCACTAGTTGGTGATGAAATCCAATGTCGCAATGACGAGACAAGAAGGGGCTGGGCCAGGGTGGAAAGGTTACGTTGACGACCTGCTTAACGGACTTACACCTTGGTGCAAGCTCCCACACACAATTGTGGGTATACCCTCCAAGGAGACTGAGTGAGTTTGGCCAACATCGATTCTAGGTACCGTGAAGACTTACCCCTTCACAGTCACCTCGTGTAAGACCCTAAGAAGATAGGCTAGTAAGGTTACCACCAACAACAATAATGCATGGGGGAACAATTGATCATCCGATCCACATGCATGGGTAGGGTATCTAGCCCGAAATCATCTTGAGAGGTTTCCACTCATCATTGTGGGTATACCTTCAAGTGACCCTTGTAATACGTGAAATATCTACACCGATATCAACAAAGTTAGGTGAGTAACTCTGTCAATCTCAATGTGACCTCAGGTTTGACCCTCGTGTGAGAAGGGTTTCCCAGGACAAGATGCTACAAATGGAATTTGACACTCCTTATCATAAGATACTATTGTGTGTTTTGTGCTTTGGAGAGTGTGTCTCACTGCCTATTCCAAAGATCTAGCCTAGCTAATGTTGGTGTAAAAGAGCCCTAGAAAAAGTTACTTGTTGAATTTTAAAATTGTGCAATATTATTAAAGGTTGTTGTTACTCAAAAGAAGACGAAAATGAAACCGATGTTGTGTGAGACTCTGACCCAACAATGCATGAATAGGAATGAATGATACAAATTTTTGTTCAATGAATCCTATTTACAGGAGGGAAAGAGGAGTTTTCTAGAACAATGTGAACTACGATGTATCATCTTCTCTGAAATGTAATATCAAACAACCATGAACAATGCAAATTCTCTATTCGTTCTCTTTCAATACTTGAATGCCAATATTTTCGAATAAAAAGTTGCTTAGAAAAAATAAAATGTCTTTAATTTTTATTAGAAACCAAGCAACAGGGATGGAACTAAGAAAACAGTAAGCAACCAATGAAAAATAAATACACAACAAACACCCAAATCAATATTTCAATGAAGACAAAAATAACAAACTAACAAGACCAATCTCTTCAAATTCACATGGGTAACAATTTTCCAAGTAATAAGCAATTGAAAGGACAATTAATCTCAACTTTTAATCCAATCAAAGGCTCCTGACCAAACAAGCACTCAGATTTTAGAATCGGAGATTATACCCTTGTTAAGAAAAGGTCAAGAGGTAAAAATTGAGAAAAAATGAAGAAGAAGAGCTTTCGATTTCCAAAAACTAATCATTCACGAGATTTGAAGTCAAGAAACATTCAATCACTAGCCAGAGAATTTTTTTCTAGACACAACAACCAATCTGGGCATCTAAAGACACAAAAGACTTAAACCAAAATTTTCACAAGTGAGTTCGCAGTTTGACAGTGGGGTACAGTGCGAGAATTAAGGATTCTCGCAGGCTAGACACAAGTAGAGTGCGAGAAGTTCACACTGAACTAAACACTAGGGTGCGAACCTCAGTGATTCTCGCAAGCTACAGAGAGATGCAGTGCGAGAAGGTCTATAATCAAGCAAATTTTGGAAAAATGACAAAACATTTGAGGGAACTTCTAGATCCAAGGAGTCTGTGAGGGTCTCCTCAAGACTTAGAGATTGATTGGGAATGAAAAAGGGTAGTTCAAGAGAAAATGGCCAAGAAAAAACCACCAAAATGGGTTGTATCCCCAATGGAGTCGCGAATTTTGTTATCGGATAAGTCAGTAGGTACAGACACTAACAGATCTCCCTAGATCCACCTGGATCTAGAACAAAACAGGACAGGACATGACTCTTTCCCTAAGTTGTAATCATTGAATCTACTAATGAGAAGGAACTAGTGAAATACCTTTATATCACTTCCTTAGGTCTCTGTTGTTCCCGCTTCACTCTGGCGCTCTTGTGAAATCAGGTCCAAGACAACACAAACCAACCAAAGTGAAGATAGAAAAGTATATTCAATGTCAACTTATGCATATGATGGAGTTACGCAATAAAATAAGAGTGATTTTATTGGAAAGGGACATGTCGTTGTATTATATTAAATGAAAGTAGAAGATACAACCTAATCACCTTGATGTCGCAAGCTTCCTTTTAGTGACCCTTGGTTCCAACACACACACACTTGCTCTACATTTTCATGAAGNGGAGTTCTTCACACAATTCTTTCACCAATTCATCATTCAATCTTGCTTAACCTTTTCCATGAGAAACCTTTCAATATATAGGAGAAGGAGAGATGGTTAAATGGATGAGGATGATCCCACTAAATCTAAGAAGTCAGTAGGATGCCAACCATGTGAATTCCAACTCATTTTCTAGAATATTCCCTTCTAGAACCTTCGTGACCTCTTCTCTTTTCCAAGCTTTGAAACAGGTTCGCACCCTACCTATAGAGAAGACTACAAACAGTTCGCACCCTAAGTTTGGTTTGCCTGTGAGAATGAAGGATTTTCACATCTTGTGATATAGGTATCCTGCAAACTCATCTTAAAAATGTGTTTTTTGGAAGAAGACAGTAGTCACTTTTCTCAGGCAAAAAGTCCTTGTGGGAGCCTGAATACATCACTTGTAGAGACATCACCAGAGTGACCAAAATCATGTGTAACACCTCCCTCTCCTCCTCTATGTCCATCACTCCCCTCCTCTCTTTCTCTATGCCCCTTCTCTCCCTATTTACTATTGGGTATGTGTTATATTATTTTCACAATTATCCCCATGCATGATTCATTACATTGAGCGCAACAAGGGGGGGATCAAAGCCCCCGAAAAGGAAATTTGGATGTTTTTTTGGTCCATTTTGGATGGTTTTGGAACATGGTTTTATAGCGAGTGGTTTTCTAATTTTAGTGAATAAATTAAGGTTGTAATATAATATGTGTCAACATATTAAGGTTTTGCATGCCTTAGAATCATATATATTGTATTTGTAAGTGGTGAATTTAATACAATGAGAGTTAGAGGTGCCACTCTAAATATTTTTTAGTTTTCCCGGTTAAGGGTTTCAAATGTAAATTTATAAGTACCATGTGTGAATTTTATTTTTTTCTTTTTGTTTTGTTTTATGGGGGTTCCTTTGTTGATAAGCATTTACTTATATTGAGTTTGTGATAAACCTAGTTTTAGTGGAATCTCTACAATGGTGATTCTTGTGGTGGAAGAGAATGGTGACGAGTTCTAAATTTGAGATCAATAAATTTAATGGGTAAATATTTTATCCTTGGAAGCTAAATATGGAGGATTTTTTATTAGATAAAGAAGAGTGGGTCACTATGGATCCTAGTACTTCACTTACAAGTATGTCGAGGGAACAATGGATGAGGTTGGATAGGAAGGAAAATAGTGAAGTCTAGTTGTGAATTTTAGATTTAGTGTTACTTAATTTCGCAGCAAAAGCTATAGCCAGGGAATTATGGCATACGTTAGGGGATTTTGTATCATTCTAAGTCATTGGTAAACAAAATTTTCCTTCATAAGAATATATACCTCTAGAGGATGTATGATGGATACTCAATGAAAGAGAATCTAAATTCCTTCAATATTATGGTAATTTATTTTTTTTCTATTGAAATTAAAAATTATGATGAAGATAAGTGCATTAGTTTACCATGTTCTTTGTTGGATTCATGGGATAGTTTAGCAGTAGCTACTCAGAATAATGAAACCACATTAAAATTTTATGATGTAGTTTCATCCTTTTTATTGGAAGAAATGAGGAGGAAAACCATGGATAGTCGAAGAATAGATGATTTATTTGTAAGAGGATGTTCCCTAGATAGAAATAAAGAATAAATCCTTGAGTGGGAGATCTAAATATCTAGGAAAATCCTTAAGGAAATGCTGGAAATGTGGTAAAAATGGGAATTACAAAAAGGATTTTATATATAAAAGTGTCGATATACGAATGAATATGATGGTGTTCCTTCCACATAGGGGAATACCTCCTCATAGGAAGGAGGGGATGTGTACTTGGCTTCTTCAAGAACACATGCATATCATGATGTATGGTTGATCTATTCAAATCGTTATTTTCATATAACTCCCCATAGAGAGTAATTTCATGAATATGAAAAGTTTAATGTAGGTGACGTTTTCATAGGAAATGAATCGACAACAAAAATCAAAAAACAAGGAAAATTCAAGTTGTGGCTCAAGGATGGAAGGATTAGAACACTCCTCGAGGTTTTTCAAATTCTTGATCTAGATAGAAATATAATATATGTAACAAAGATGAGGTATGTAGGTGTACATACAATGCTTGAAAATAAACCTATTGTTGGCACCCAAATTTTTGGGCTAATATCATGCGTGCGCACAAACAAAGTTGTGCATGCCTATTCAAGTTTTGTGCACACTCAAGCAAATGCGCAAAGGGTGAGAGGAGGTGTGCATGTTAGATCATTTTTTGTTAATGCACACAAGTTAAAGTATTTCTAATGCACGTTGGTATGAGTTTTTTGATGTGCACCAAAAATAAGGAGGACACTGCATGCACATTAGAATCAAGAAAATGATTTTTGGGAAATCTCCTCGAATGATTACTATAGGCAGCACTAGGGAACATGTGACAGTAAGAAGATGAGATGGAAAGGTAGTTGATATTGCCACAATTCCAAAGAGGCTACATGGAATTCATGTAGGTGATAGAAGCATGTGTGACTGGCAGTCAGAGGAGCGAGTGGAGAAAAACTAAAAGTGAAAGAGTGCCAGAGCTAAGATGCAAACAAAAGAGGGCAATGATAATAGAAGGAGAGTTATCTAGTTATTCAATTGTTTCTAGTTGATGGTTATAGGTATTTTCGTTGTTGTTAGTCCAAGTCTTTGAGCTCTCACTGAGATTATGTATGTAATGTACCTAGTTATAATTCATATTCTGTTGTATTTGCAAAGTCTGAAGAATGCACATAAAACTATGTAATGTAATACTGGGAAAACGTATAAAGAGAGAAACGCTTTAGTGTTTTCAATCGATGAGTTTCTTAATTTATTTTTGTGATGGTTGAATAAGGATATTAATTATGTAATGATTTTGGTCATATGATGTGTTACTCGTGTTTCAATTGAATGTGATTGTTCTTGTTATACATTGTTAGTTGTTAAGTAGTTTTCAACCTAGATGGATTTTTGTGCAATCAGTCCTTCATCATCATCAACAAAACACTAGATGGTCTCTATGATCCTCATAGAATATCAGGTGAGACCTTATTCAGTCTTTGACTGAGGATTGATATGTCGATGCCTTGGATTTTTTGTTGGTCAAATTTGGACAAAACCTAGGTATTCAATCCAACAACATTAAGAATGATGGGTGCACGTGTGAATGAGCCAACAAATGCTTATGTTTCCTAGACCTGAAGGTTTTTTATTGAGTGATTAAGGCCAATAATGAGGTGGCACCCATCTCTAGAATAAATTCAATATTAGTTTACTACAAAAGAAGATGAGTTTTCTCGGTCAGAAACTCAAGGTCTGAATACTAATGTGAAGCGATGGAAGGACAAGTATCTCTACTCTAATATGCATGAACTTTTCTTTATTGAATTCCCCTATCTAATGAATGGTTGAAGAGGAATACTGCTCCTAATATTGATTTGAGGCCACAAGAATCATTCGTATGGGATCAAGTCATGATTGATAGGCTAAATGAATTGGATAATAATTTGACTTGAGCCATAGATTTTTTATTTTCTCGGGTGAAGGAAGGATGTATAATTGAAATTTTTGTTGAGTACATGTATTCTTTCAGCGAGGTTGAAATAAATTTTGCAGAAGGTCCTAGAATAAGGCTATTAGAATAAATATGAAATCCCACTCTGCATAAAAATGTTTTTCATGAAGAAGGGGTTGATGCGCATGGATCCTGATAGGATGTCTGACTAGAATCACCTCACACTAAGGGGGGGATGAAAATACATGGGAAAAAGTGAGAGAAGAGATGGATCAACTTAGGAGGATCCAGAATTTTTTAAAATGAGGTGAGGAATAGGATGGACCTATAAGATTATAGGAGAGATATGAAAGGTATGAAAGAAGAATTGAGTCAAGGAGGAGAGGGAAAAAAATAAGTGGAAGTAAGTTAGCAAGGGGTGTGAGACAAGGGGCTAGGTCCAGAGTGAAGAGGAAGGATACTACACTAAGAGGAAGTGAAGAAGAGTGGTTTGTGGTGGAGATGATCATAGATGAGGATAGGCCCACAAAGAAGGATGCCATTGAGAGTAGGGTATCTAGTGGAGATACCAGTGGTAGTAATAGTAGGGGCCTAGAAGATGAATTCTGAACCCCTTTGTTGTTGCGGAGTGTCACAAATTCAGAGGAATATGAGGTGTATAGTAAAAGAGTAGAAGTAGGAGAGGAATATGGAATATCCCCTAGTGGTGGGGGAGAAGATTTAGCAATAGTGGATGGTATTTCCTGACTGTAGGTAGGAAAATATATGGGTTTTGTCAAAAAAAATGTTAGAAGAATATGGATTTACCCCCACTTTGAACCATCCCCCTTGCACAATTGTAGAAAATAAGAAAGAACAATAAACATCGAGGTGATTGGAGTAGAAGAAAGAGTAGGAGGAGAAATAAGAAAAGCGACGAGTGAAGAAGAATATGAATTAAGTGCTACATCGCCAGGAAGAGTATCAGTATAAAGATCCTATATACCCAACAATTAGATCAGAGGAAAGAGTTCAAGGTTGAGGATAGCAAATCAGGATAGTACCTTAAGGATACCCATGTTCTATGGAACAAGTAGAGATGACGCAGAGCAACATTGATTCACATGTGAGGTGATATGGTATGTGAAGAGGATCATGGATGAGGAATCAAATATTATGTAGCTAGAGACCACATTTAGGTACATATATTTAACATGGTATATGAAGTACAAGGTTACTGCACTAGTGGGAAAGAAAAGGTCCCTAACAGAAATCAAGACAGATATTCTTATGGAATTCTAGAAACCTAAGTCAAAGTTTCAATGTATTACAAATATCAAGGTGATTAAGAAAAAAAAAACACAAACCATGTGGGATTATGACCAATAGTTCATTATTTTATTGGATAGGTTGATGTTCCAGTACAAGATGTGTAGCATAGATAATGGTTCGTTGTGAGGCTACTTCCACATATATGAGTTCCACTCACCTAGAATAAGGTGAATACTCAGGAAGAAGTGGTGGAAATTGCAATGTGCTTGGAGGCTACACCAGGAGGAGAGACATAAATAGGATTGGCATAAGAACAATATCGGTTGCACAACCTGATGATGGAATTACAAGATATGGAAAAGGAAAAAGTTGTGCATGAGAATGTATGGTGTACCATGTTTCAGCATGAGTGCCATCGCATAGATGAGTGTCTTGTACTTGGAAATTATGTGGAAATGGGTGCATCGAGTCCATTTCCAATTGGGCCTTAGAAATAATGGTGTAAAATTTGTAGAAAATTGGGCCATGTACTATCCCACTGTCGAACATTGGAGAATATCAAAAGACGTATCATACTCCATTCTGTTAATTTTGTAGGTCTGTAGAAAACAATGTGAACAATTGTTGATCACTCTAGTTGATGCAAGAAAATACCCATGATGTATTCAGGGTACAAAAGGAACAAAATTGTGCTAAATGTGGTGGTGCCAAGAGAGATGGATATGAAGGAGGTCCCAGAGGAAAATATGGATGAGGAAAGGAATCTAATGTCCCCATTTCCCTAGGAAGCAAAAGGAGTGGTTCTGCTAGCCTAAATTGGTTCCCGTAGACTAATTCGGAAAAGTTACCTAGGGAACTCAACTTTTGCCTGCAAAATGAATTTATAAAGTGGAAAAGGGAAAAAGGGATAAACGGGTCTAAGGAAAATAAAGTCACTTAAAAAAATGATAAAGTGTGCAAGCATAAAGTGACTTTAAAAAATAAAATTAAAAGTAAAGTGAGCGGGAAATAACTCAATGGATAAATAAAAGAGGGGAAAAGAGGAGGCACCCTCATTCTTGCATTTTCTTATTGAGAATATATATTTGGAGAGCATTTGGAGATTTTTCTAGGGTTTTTGGAAACCTTGGTTCATTCACTGGTTTCGGTGTTGCAACTATACACCCTAGTCAGTATGTGGGATAGATCATTGCAGTTTTCTCATTGTTCATCAACTGGATTATGTTTCCATCATTGGTAGCCGAGTTGTGAAGTGGGGAGGTCAACTTCCTCTTGTAAAGTTGAGTTTTCTACAATATGGGTGCATTCTTGAGGATTTGGGTGCATATCCTGGCTTGTGGACAGAGTATTGTTGCGTGGGATCTCATCTTACTCATCTGGAGCTACTGGGGGATGCATGTTTGAAGATAGAGGAGCCATTTCACTATGGGAGGCTGCAAGACACAAAATTGTTGAGAAATATCGGAGTACATAGCTAGAGAGGTCAAGTTTATCTGTTGGGGCCGAGTGTCCTATTTTTTTGTCATTTTTGTGTGTGTTGGGTGGAGCCTTGGGTCGCAGGGAGAAGTGATTGACTATTTTTGGAGCTTCATACACTATGGGTGAATTTCCTTAAGAGTTGGCATGTTTCTATAGTCTCTATACATACTGGGTGAATTCCCTTGGGAGTTGGCAACGTCCTCTTGTGCCTAGACTAAGTATTGGACATTGGGATGATTTGGTGCTAATTTGAGGAGTGGAAACTATAAGATACTATCTACAGGTATATCTCTTTATTTAGAGGTTGTTGTTCATGATTTTTGAGGGTTGAAACTTCCACCTACGTGACTGATATTTTTGTACTAAGAGTTGATGCACTTTATAGTCTTTTCTGGGAAATATTCCTTGGATGTTCTTGCATAAATTTCATACACAAAGATATATATCAGATTGAGTATATAACAGATCATCTATTTATCATACAACAGTTGCTACTATGTTGGAGTATTCCCAGATTCATCTCATATTGACAAAGTGGGAAGCTACAGAAAAGAATACACTAGGTTCATTATTCCTTCACTATGCTTGGTCTTTAAATAATTATCTTTGTAACTATGATATTTAATAAAATAAAAAAGGGAAGTAATCACTCTGGGAGTGTTTCCAATGTTCATTTGTGAATCTTTCAAGAACCAATTGCTTGTATTCCATTACCTTATGTTGCGCACTTATACTAGTCAGAATATGGGCATAAATTGTGGCAAGGAACATTACAGTGGTATTAAAGCATGTTCCGCTACAGTTTTAGGCTCTAAGCGGAATTTATAATCATATTTATGAGACCAGAAGACGAGCAGAACATTACCTACCAGAGACGTAGGGGAAGAACCCCAAATCCCCCTGGGTAGGGAGAAGAAGAAGTGGTTAGAGAAGAAGGGACATGAGCAGCATCACCATCTATCACACCTAAGGGAAAAGTAAATAGGGGGGAAGAATATGATATCAAGATCAACAGTTTGTTCAATATCTTGAATGACTTGGCCAAGGGTCAAAAGGCCATGATGGACCGTATGGGACAGTTTGCTAAGAATTTGTTGGAGGGCACAAAGAAAAAAAACCATAATGGTGATGGGGGTTCAAACAATGGATAGAGAATCCACTCACGCAATACCATGCAGAGCCACCCCCACTTGTACACCAAATCCCCCAGACCCACTATGCCTCAATTTTTGGGGAATGAGGTCGCGGGTCCTTTGATGCAGGTTGATTAAGATGAGCCCTATAGGGAATATTTAGAGGAGTAAATGAGGCTAGGGGATGGTTTCCACTCATCCATGTCCTTCACAAAGTTCTGCAATATGAAGAGCATAAATTGACCGAGAGGGCCCATGAGGGCCATGACACAAAATTTTGAGTTGCAGTGTACCATTGGGAAAGTCACTATTCCCAACTTCAACAGGGGCTCTAAATGCTCAGCTAGATCATGGGTGCAGAATATCAACACTTAATTCCAGCTACACCAGATGACATAGATAGATGCCATTAAGTTGTCCACCTTACACCTGGATGGAGAGGCCCATGAGTAGTGGTACCATGGGTTAGTCACCTTGGGACATGTCGGGGTTACCTCCTACCTGGATTTCACATAGAGAGTCATCAAGAGGTTTTACAGGAAGGACCCGAAGATTCACTCTAGAGAGTTGGCTCAACTCAAACAGACAAGTAGCCCAGAGGCCTATATATCTTGGTTTCATAGGGTTGTTATGATGGTGTCAGACATTTCAGAGGGTCATTTGGTGATGCTTTTTTTTTAGGGGCTAATGGAGCCTCTACAAGGTGGGTCAAGGCCTACAAGCCTACCTCTTTAAAGGATGCAGTCAATAGAGATCGGGACATGTAGGATGCAGTACTTAAAAGTTAGTTTCTTCCCAAACCCACTTTTATGCCAAATACTGAGGAAATCAAACCACCTCAGATATATTGGGTCGGCAAGCCCAAACTAGATGAAGAGTCTAGGAGAGAATTGAGGAAAAAGAAATTGTGTTTCAGCTGTTAGGAGCCATGGGCACTAGGACACAGATGTGCCAGGAAGGACAGAATGGGAATGGCCCATTACATTGAAGTATACTCTGACAGTGATAGTGATGAGGATGAGGAGTTATAGCAAGCACAGGACCAGGGAAATCCAACATTAGGAGAGGAGCCTTCATAGGCTGGGGATAAGGACACAGTCATGGCCTTGATGTCAATATTTCCAAGGTTTCATACCTTCAGGGTCAGAGGTGTCCTACAGGAGCACAAGGTGACAATATTGATCGATGGGGGAGCATCCCATAACTTCATTTACGATAACATGGTTGAGAGGAGAGGAATTTTGACAAAGGAATTCAATGGGTTCATTGTAGTCATACCAAGAGGCCACCAGATGAGTTGCACCAAGTGGATTCCCAAGCTCACAATAACCATGGGAAACTACTGAATGAAAAATGATTTATTTATGGTGGACATACTGGACACTAATGTAGTGTTGGGCATCCAATGGCTCTACTCTATTGGGAGATACACTATTAATCAGAGGACCATGGATATGGAGTTCACAAGCCCGGAAGGAAAGAAAGTAGTCCTACGAGCCATGCACCAGTACCCACCAAAGATTGTGTCATTGCATAGCATGGAATAATTTATGAGGCATGGTGATATAGAGTGGGATGTAGAGTGTTTTATTTCTGACAGGGTGCCACCTGACTGCCTGCAACAGCTTCCAGAGGACTTACATGTATTACTCCACAAACATCATAAAGTATTTAGTGAAATTATTCCTAGAATTCCACCTGATAGAGGTTTTGATCATATCATAGAGCTATAAGAGGGGGTCCAAGTAGTTATCATTAACCCCTATCGAAACCCTAAAGTTTACAAGGACAAGATGGAAAAAACCATTAAATAATTGTTGAAAATGGACCACATCCATCCTAGTTCCAGCCCATTTTCCTCTTCCATTGTCTTAGTCAAGAAAAAGGATGGTACTTTGTGGATTTGTATTGACTACAGGGCCCTAAAGAAGAAAAAAATCAAGAATCGGTACCCCATACCCAAGATCGATGAATTAAATGGATGAGATCAGGGGAGCCAAATTTTTCTCGAAGATTGATCTTCGATCAGGTTACCATCAGATCAAGGTACAAGAGTAGGACGTACCTAAAACAACCTTTAGATTCCACTATGGGCATTATTAGTTTCTGGTCATGCCATTCGGGCTAACTAACGCCCCGACCACTTTCTAGTCTTGCATGAATCATGTGTTCAATAAGCATCTGAGGAAGTTCTTATTGGTCTTCTTTGAGAACATCCTCATATACAGCAAAACATGGGAAGACCATATGCGACATCTAGATGAAGTACTTGGTATTATAGAGAGTCAACAGTTGTATGTCAAGGAATCCAAGTGTGAATTGTGTATGACAGAGATTCTCTACTTGGGGCACGCAATTGGGGATAATGCAGTACAGGTGCACCAAGAAAATATTAGGGCGATCATTGTCTGGCCAACTCCTAGGAATGTGACAAAACTAAAGAGCTTCCTTGGTCTTTTCACTTACTACATGAAATTTGTTAAGGAATTCTCATAGTTGACAGCACCACTGACTGATCTCACCAAAAAGGGGGATTTTGTTTGGATAGAGGAGGCCAAGGAGACATTTGAGAAAATGAAGTAGGTGATGAGGTCATGCCCTATTTTAACACTCCTCGATTTCACTCATCCCTTTGTCTTCGAGTGTGATGCTTCAGAAATTGGGATAGGATCTGTATTGATGCAAAACAGTCACCCCATAGCATTTGATTTCTGCAAACTATGAGAGTATGAGCAACATTACTTCATAAATGACAAAGAGATGTTGTCCATAATGCATGATTTGACCAAATTATGGCAGTACCTAGTGGGAAATAGGTTCAAGGTAAAGACCGATCATAAAAACTTGAGGTTTCTCATGGAGCAAAAGGAGTTGAGCGAGCGGAAAAAAAAATGAATCAACAAAATCCAAGACTACGATTTTGAAATTGAGTATGTGAAAGGAAAAAATAATGTGGTTGTTGATGCCCTATCTAGGATACCCACTCTCTCCCTCATGGAGATTTCAGTGGAATGGAAGGCACTTCTATTGGTACAATACTCCAAAAATAGGTTCTCTTTTCAAATACTTGATGGTCAGGTCTTTGATGACAGGTATAGGGTTATTGAAGACATCATATATTATAAGAATCAGATCTATTTAGTACAAGAATCTTAGTTGAAAGACAAAATTTTGCATGCAACACATACTTCTCATTTGGCAAGTCATCCAGGATACCTGAATACGTATAGAAAAATTCAGGAGAGGTTCGCTTGGAAGGGTCTCAAGACTGATGTATTGAATTTTATATGGAAATGCCACATCTATCAGCAAAACAAGGTGGAACATACCCACCCAACAAGATTGATCCAATCGCTTCCCATTCCTGAACAAAAATGGGAAACCATTTCAATGGATTTTATCACAAGGCTTCCTCTAGTTCAGGGGAAATATTGTATCTATGTGGTGGTTGGAAGGCTTACTAAATTCACCCATTCCTTCACCATATCGTCCAAATAATCTGTAGCACAAGTAGCATAATTGTTCTTCAGAGTGGTATTCCGACTACATGGACTAACCAAGACAATTGTTAGCGATCGAGACAACAAATTCATGGGGGGCTTCTAGCAGGAGTTGTTCAGACTCATAGGGATAGAATTAACACCTAGTACTAGTTATCACTCTCAAACTGACGGGAAAACTGAAATTGTGAACAAATGGCTCAAGGGGTATTTGATAAGTTATGCATTAGGGAAACAAAAGGCGTGGATCAAATGGCTTCACTTGGGTGAGAATTTCTATAACACCACTTATCACATGTCTATTAGGATGACACCTTTCAAAGATTCATATGGTTATGACGCCACCACTTTTGTGGATCGATAATTTGGGGATAGACGGACACCCAAAGCCAAAGATTGGATTCAGGAGAGTCAGGACATCTTGTAAAAACTCAAAGATAACCTACAATTGGCACAAAATCAACAAAATATGTATGTCGACAAGCATAGAGTGGAGCACTGTTTCGAGGTGGGAGACTTGGTATACCTCTTCTTTCATCCATACATGAAATCATCCTTGAAAAGTAAATGGGAAGAGAAATTGAAGCCACAATTCTATGGTCCCCACAAGATTTCGAGGCGAGTCGGGGAGGTAGCTTATGAGTTAGAGATTCTAGAGGAGTGTAATATACACAATGTCTTCCATGTTTCATGCCTCAAGAAGGTAGTGGGATAGCACGTTGTCATCTCTATATAGCTGTCACCATTGGATGAGGAGGGGTAGTTGATTCTAATTCCGAAGGAGGTGTTGGAGACCAGAGAGAGGAAATTAAACAACAAGAGCATCAAAGAGTACCTCATCAAATGGAAAAAACTACCTATCGAGGATGCTACTTGGGAAGGACAACATATATTGCAACATCCTGGATTACATTTGCTTGAGGACAAGCAATCTCAGGTGGGGAGGATTGTAATGTCCCCGTTGGCTTGTGAAGAAAAAGGAGTGGTTTTGCTAGCCTAAATTAGTTCCCATGGTATAAGTCGAAAAAGTTACCTAGGGAACTTAAATTTTTCCTAGGAAATGACTTTATAAAATGGAAAAGGGAAAAAGGGAGACATGGGTCTTAGGAAAATAAATCCACTTAAAAAAATTATAAAGTGTGCAAGCATAAAGTGACTTTAAAAAATAAAATTAAAAATTAAAGTGAGCGGGAAATAACTCAATGGAGAAATAAAAGAGGGGAAAAGAGGAGGCTCCCTCATTCTTACATTTTCTTATTGAGAAAAAAATATTTGGAGAGCTCTTGGAGAGTTTTATAGGGTTTTTGGAAACCCTGGTTCATTCACTGGTTTCGTTTTTGCAACTATACACCCTAGTCAGTCTATGGGAGATATCATTGCAGGTTTCTCATTGTGCATCAAATAGATTGTGTTTCCATCATTTGTAGCTGAGTTTTCAAGTGGGGAGGTCGACTTCCTCTTGTAAAGTCGAGTTTCCTACAATCTCGGTGAATTCTTGAGGAGCTGGGTGCATATCCTGGCTTGTGGATAGAGTATTGTTGTGTGGGCTCTCATCTTACTCATATAGAGCTATTTGGGGGAGCATGTCTGAAGATAGAGGAGTCATTTCACTATAAGAGGCTACAAGACACAAAATTGTTGAGAACGATCGGAGTACATAGCTAGAGAGGTTGAGTTTATCATTTGGGGATGAGTTTCCTATTTGATGGTCATTTTTGTGTTTGTTCAGTGGAGCCTTGGGTCGTAGGGCGAAATGATTCATGATTGTTGGAGTTCTATACACTATGGGAGAATTTCCTTAAGAGTTGGTATCTTTCTGGAGTCTCTATACATTCTAGTAGAATTTTGCAGCGTCCTCTTGTGGCTAGATTGATTGTTGGACATTGGGATGAGTTGGTGCTAATTGGAGGATTGGAAAGTATAAGATGCTATCTGCAGGTCTATCTCTTGCTTTAGAGGTTGTTGTTCATGCTTTTTGAGGGTTGAAACTGCCACCTACAGAACTAATATTTCTGTACTAAGAGATGATGCACTTTATAGTCTTTTCTGGGC
>SNQJ01S0056094.1:91118-117161 GCA_010110895.2 Picea sitchensis
GTTTGCAGGTTAGGCTGGAGGGACTTTGGTCCTTAAGGCTCCAGTGTTTCAACTACAGCTCTGATACCATATGTAATGGCTGAATTAATTTAAACAACCATTGAATTACAACACAACAGTAAAATTTAAGAGTTACTTCATTAGAACATTCGCAATTCAAATTCATCATAATAATAAAATTTAATAACAATTTTTTATACAAAACAATGCATAATTCTTGGTAAATACCTGAACCTGATGCTATCAACCTGTGTTTGCCTGCCGCTTGCTTCCTTCCCGCTTCTGGGAAAAACTACCCAAAACCGTCCTCCCTGCCAACTAGGTAGCTCCCTAGCCCCAGGATATCAACGGATATCCGGGCCCTCCGTGCCAAAAACCCCCAGCAACCCCAGTGCACTGTGTCAATTCCACTCAAAATTTCACTCTTTGCCAATACCGAGCTCTCCAAAATTCATCCCCAACTCCCGTAGAAAAAAATGATCCTCCCCTCAAACTCCTTCCCCCCCTTATCCCTCCTTCACCGACTCCCCCGCCTCTTTTACTCCCTACCTAACTCATTTATTACTTCTTATCCCTTCCCGTTAATGCCCCTTATCCCCTCCTTTAATATTTTATCCTCTTGGGATTAATAGTTTATCCCTTGTTGGGTACGTAACCTTTTTATAATATATATGATTAATCTATTAAATCTTTTACTCAAGTTATTAAATATAATTTGTAGTTAAATTATTAATTAATTAATCAAAATTATATCCTTTAATTAATTAATAACTCACTTAATTAATATCATTAAATCATCTTTGTTTAATTAATACCTTGTTAACCTAATTAATCCCCTAATTAGTTTTACTTATAATTTCTTAAACATTTATCCAACTAGGGTCATTACAGCTAGATCCTTCTTCCCTGTACTTGAGCACAAATCCTTCTACAACCTCTTACAACAACTAGCACTTACCTTTGAAAGCCTCTTACAATCATGCACGGAGAATTTACAATCCACATCTGATCACACAGATCTAACTACTAGAAGTAAGCCATCGACCATTCTTACATTGCCTAAGTATCTATTTATACATTACAAAAGTGAGCCTCAGCATGGCTAAACCCACATGCCGACATCCCTTTCCCATTACATTAACCCTAAACCCTAAAAGAGGCCCAAAAGTGGACCGAGATCCCGTGATCTCTGCTTCTCTTGGCGCTCCTTCTTCGACTAGTTGTCGAAGTCCCAAAATAGGTAAAAAATGACCAAGGTTACCCAAAAACCTGGTCAAGGGCCAATAGGCCCCCAACACTCACTTGTAACTTGTCTCGAGTCACTCTGGTCTACGCAATTCTGCCTCGAAAGCCTCGAGCTTGGATTGAGCTGCTTCGACCTGCTACTTCACTGTAGCCTCCTGCTGGGTGAATGCTAGGATCACTTTGTCATTTACTGTTCCTTCCAGGCACTATTCTGTAGTGATGACGACTTGCTCAAGCTCTGATCCCTAGCTTTCGATCTCGGAAAATAACATGCATGCTTTGTCTTTCACCGGTTGGATTCACTGAGTTATTTCCATCACTTTTCTCTAGATCATATGTATTTGTTGCTGAGTTGTGCATTGTTCATGAGATATTTTCATTCTATCCACTACAGATAGGGCCTTCAACTGTGCCTGTAATGTATCTACATGTTTCTTTCCTTCCTGGAGCTGTGACTCCAATGCTTGTAACTACAGATTCTCTGTAAGGTTCTCATAAGTTTGGGTGCTCTGGATACAGAGTTACTTGCACTCAAAGTCTAGAGATTTCAATCATTCAACTGCACTGCGAGTAGTTGCTTCTCATTGGTCTCTTATCTCTTGACGGGTCTCGGGCATAGCGCAGAGTTCTACATCGCCAATGCGCTACTGAAGCTTCTGTATAACTTCTTCAAGTTGTGCCACCTGCCTTGGAACTCTCTCTTAAGCCTGTACTTCGATAAAAGTCACAGAGTGGAGTGCTCTGTTGACTAGTTCCTTGACTTCAAGCTGCTCTGGGAGAAACTGTTCCTTTCTTTGTTGTAGCTCTTCTTTCTCTTTTTCCCACTGTACTTGAAGAGATTTTTTCTCATTCGGTAGTACTACGCTGCTTGACAAGTATTTCCTGTACCTGTTTCAAAGCCTGGGTGGCTTGTGCTGTGTCTTCTTGAGCTTGTCAAAGGGGATCTTCGACCATATCAACAATCTGACGAAGTTCATCTCCTGGTTCTACTATCCCTGTTGACAGAGGCGCAGTGGGGAATGTGCGGCTAGATTGGAGTGCCTGTTGCACTCCTTGGAGTTCAATCTCTATATAGTTATACATCTGCTCCTACTTTGCCTTCTCCTTCTCTATTATTTCCTTTGAAGCATCATTTACCACTGCAACAATGAAATCAAAGTCATCCAACGTGAGGGTAGTTCGCATCTTGGTTACAGGGGTTCTAGGTTTCTTTCAGGAGGAAGATTTCAGAGGTGAGACCTTCCTTTTCTTCGATGAGTCTTTTTCATCCCTAGGCGGTGGTACTTCACCTTTCTATTGTTCAATTTATGTGCCTTCTATATATTCTCCATCACCTCCTTCGTCTGGTGTGATAGAGGTACTCCTTACAAATGCACTGTCTCCTTTGTGAACCTCTTCACGCTTCTTCATTTTGCTTGGTTTCGGTGTATTTGGTATAGTCTCTGGGCTATCAATATCAGACAACTCTACAGGGTTTGCTGGAATGAGAAGGTCGACTGACCAATCCTTGGTGATATCTTCTATGTCTTCCTCGGTCAACTTGTAATAAGACTGTAATTGTTGCTTGTGTTCATCATCTCGCGTTGTTATATAAATGAAGTGGCGATCCATGTTGAACTTCATTAAGGGTATGAATATATGGAGCGTGTTCAGGGTAATGCGAGGCATAGCCTGGATGGTGGTATTCAGTTGGTTGTAGTATATGTGGAAGACGACATTCGACTGCCATTGCCTGCTCATATCGATCGAGTACCAAAAGGTTCTGAACCTTGCAGCCAAAGGTTCAAATGACTCGATATCTAGGAAAGTGGAATCCTCTGACATCTCCCATGCTATGAAGGAGATCAGTATGAGAAGCCAACTGAAATGGAACTCATGCCCTTAGTCTTGCGCTTCCTTGCAATCTAGTTCAAGCTGATTCACCAAGTACTTCGCCCAATTCATTTGAAGTCCTTCTGCACACTTCCCTGCGAGATCGACTACAAATCCAGTTACTTGGGTGGGCCGGTTCTTACAGACTAGTTTTCCTGTGATCAGCTAATAGGAAAGGCAAACTTTGTCGCTCTGAATAGAGGCTACCTTGTATCCTTGCGTGCCCTTCTCAACATCGCCATAGGTTTCTTTGATCTTCGCTGCTAGCGCTCTGTCTATGGTCTTTCTAGTATAACACTCCTGTGGGTCAGGGCCCTGCATGTTGAGTCCTGTGATTCGATTAATCAAGTTCAAATCCACTGTGACATGGAGGTTCAACCACAAGTAGCCTCCATGATATCAAGACAGAAGAAACTTTACCCACGCATTCACCTCCTGGTGCCTGCCAAAGTGCGGGATCTTCATGACATTAAACAATGTTGATTTTGCGAGGTTCTGGGTCCAAGACTGCGAGATGATATTCGAGTTCTTTCCCTTCGTCTTCATTTGATACTTGTGTGGGGCAAGCATATTGTAGACTGTCCTTTCGTCAAGGTTGAAGTCGCTAAACTTCAACGCTGCGATCTTGTCCTGATCGGCACAAAATGCATGCACCCCTTTTGGTAGGTACATAGTGATCATAGCATACTCGAATTCTTGGGGCACACTATCACATTTGATTTCACCACATAGAGGGCATAGGTAAGTGAGCAAAATGCTCGGAATTAGTTTAGCATTCGCAAGATCATCCTTATGCTTCGTTCGCTTCTCATCGACCTGTCAGGATAGTCTGGCTTGAGTGGATGGAGAACCTGCTACTCCTCTTATCGATGATGCTTGGACTCCAATGGAAATTCCTCTTTCTGACATGAATCTCTCAGTCATTAAATCAAGGACCTCTGTGACGGATTCTTCAACTACGGTGAGCTCGTCGAATATGTGCGCTCGGGAAAAATAATCAGGGTCACGATGATCTCAGATAATGCACTAGGATGAAAAATCAGATCGCAATTACCATTGTATACAATCACTAGTTCTACGGGCTTCGAATTCTCAGCTGGAAAACGTGTTCTTCAGGCATGGCGCGATGAGCTAAATAAGAAATTCGACAATGGTTTTCTTGCAATGGGTATGAAGCTTCCATTAACGTTGATATGTCCATTATGGAAAGGTCCAATGGTCTGGTGTTGATCCTTTAATGCTTTTCTATTCATTCGGGGCATAATTCGAATGGGTATATCAGTCCAACGGCTATATTGCTTCTCTGTGGCGAAGTGCCATAGGCCATTGTTATGATATCCCGAAGAAGCTCAAATTCTACAAGTTTTCTTTCTACTATGTCCCATCTGGAATCTCTTGTAACTTTTCAATCTTCCCCCTCTTCTTACTTAACTTTCTAGCCTTCTTCACTGTAATCTTCAACTCGGTCTGTCTTTTTCCATTCTGATTCCAATCTTCTTTTAGCATAGTCACTGCGCGTTGTTGAGATTCTCTCTGTGATAATAATTCTTCTTTCTCTGGGACAGGTTCTTCAGTCTTCTACGAGACTTATGACATTCTTTCATCTTCGACATTGGGGTCTCTAATGTCGAGGAGCTTCGATCTGTTCTTTTGTTCTTCAATCAACTCTGCAATCTTCTTGGTCATAAAATCTTTTAATTCATGTTTCTTTTGTTCCAAAAATTTTGTTTCTTCCTTTCGTCTAACTTGATCTCTGTTAATCCAAGGTTTTCCAAGTAACATAGTAAATGGGGCATTGTCCTCAATACATTTAATAATCTCAAAATATTCTTCAATCGAAGTTCCATTAGCATTCGTAGATATTTGAGTGAGCCTTCCACATAGGTTTACAAATTTTCCTCTGAAGAGTCTTATTCCTCCTAGTGAAGGGATCATGGAAGGCTTCCCTATAGCTTCCCACGTTCTCTTGGTCATGATATTCATTTGTGTTTCCTCATCTAGAACACAATCAATGTCCAAGTCCCCTATCCTTACTTCGATGCATTCTTTTTCTTTAAAGATCTCTGATAATATGACATGTCGGTGTTCATTCAGGGTTTCTTTCATCTGAATTAATACTTTCTCTGATCCTTTTTGAGGTTCTTCTATCTATGGAGCTTCCTTAGGAATTGGATTCATTCATTTGAGCCTAGTAATCATTCTGGGGCAATCCAATACTTCATGATCTATAGCTTTGCAACAAAGACAACTAGGTCCTCCACCAGGGCATTCCTTAGCTAGATGTGCCGATTTTCTGCAACTGTAACAAAGGGTTAATCCTCTCTTTCTTGTAACTGATCCCCTACCTCTTCTATACTTCACACGAGCATCATAGGGGCCAATCTACAACAAATTATTTCTAGGATTCTGCATCCATTTGTTAGTCCAAACATTCTTTCTATGCATAGGTATAACATATCTATCACTATTATTATCATATCTATTCATATAACACCTTCTTTCATCTAACAATGCCCTAGTTTTCAAGATAGGATAGAATCTATCAAGAATACCTAGATCCATGTTCTAGAAACAAAACTTTTCCACTTATCTTACTTCTACAGAGCACAAATCTTTCAGATCTAGAACTTTCTTACCTTTATTATAGCCCAGAGCTTACAAATCTTACCTTTTTTAATCAGAAAATCCCACTTTTACCTTTCTTAGAGTACAAAGCGTTCAGATATTGCTTCTTCAGTATCAACCTCTTTTCTTGCAGATCTGATCTCTTTCTTTCAGATCTGACCTCTTTCTTTCTTGGCACAAAGCTTCATAGGCCAAGTAGAACACTGTGCACTAGGGAAATAGATCTATGCACAGAGCTTTCTTTTCACTAAGCTTCTTCTTCTCTAGTTCCCAGAAATCACAGTTTCAGTCCTAGTAATGGAACCATTTGTTGGCACAGGGGTAGACCCAGGGTTCAATGCTCAAGAGCACACCAACAAAGGCCTAACTACCAGCCCTTTCTGCAACACCTGTGAAGCAGATGAATTCTCACCCAAGGTAGAGGCAGGAGTGGTTGCAAGAATCAAGTGTTTGCAACCTTAGCTGGGACACAAATCTGTGATTTTATCCTTATAGTGCACTTAGCATCGATTATTCATCAATATTCAACCCTTTTTATACTTCACATATAGCACAAAGCATCGTAGCATTCACTTATATCTAAGATATTTCATAACTTAGCAATAGTAAAATAGATCAGATCTAGTAGATTAGCACTAAGCATCTTCATACACATAAAATCTAACATTCATACACATCTAAGAAGCACAAAGCCTAAGTAGATCTATCTAAATATATCAAATCACTTAGCAACGAAAGAGATAAATGCATCAAATCAAAGCACAAAGCATAATACACAGATTTATGTGGTTCACCCCCTCCCTGGGGCTACGTCCACCAACTCTTCTTATGTATTAGTGTCTTCAATCGGTTACAACACAAAGCCACTCAAAATTCTTACTTCACACAGGACAGAAGATCTGTGCAGCTCGCTAGATCCTTCTTCCTTGTACTTTAACAGAAAGCCTTCTACAACCTCTTACAATAACTAGCACTTAGCTCCGCAAGCCTCTTACAATCATGCACGGAGCATTTACAATCCACATCGAATCACACAGATCTAACTACTAGCACTAAGCCATCGACCATTCATACACTGCCTAAGTATCTATTTATACATTACAAAAGTGGGCCTAAGCATGGGTAAACCCATGGGCTAACATCCCTTTCCCATTACATTAACCCAAAACCCTAAAAGAGGCCCAAAAGTGGACTGAGATCCTATGATCTCTGCTTCGCTTGGAGCTCCTTCTTCGACTAGCTGTCGAAGTCCCAAAATAGGTCAAAAATGAACAAGGTTACCCCAAAACTTGGTCAAGGGCCAACAGGCCCTTCCCAGGAGGTTAGTTCTACTAAAAAGACTTATATCAAATTGATATGGTATCCAATGTTGCAACAAGAATCAATTCTTCATTGAGATAAAAAACTTTGTTTTCACATGGCTAACAACTCCTTAAAGCTTTCTCACAAGAATAAATTTCTCACTTACAAAATATTCATGAAACTAATGGCTCTTTCTCATATCCATATGAGGCTTATTTATACATGAATAATCATTTAGGAGTGGATGGGACTGAATCCCAATGCTCAGATTTCAATTTTTACAATTTTAGGATAAATCCCTAAAATATGGGTTTTTCATCAATTTGGGCAGATTCGAGTTAGAGATCCATCCATATATTCTACACCAATTCGAATTTTGGAAACTTTTCCACGAATTTCTCAAATTGTAACATGTTATAGAAAACCCATATCGTAGAAATTCTATATATGATACTATCTAAATGGAAATCGAGGCGCAAGTTAGCAGTTTGAGATTTTTGCTAATTTGTGTAGAATCATTACCCCTGAGCTAGAAATCCACATGTGTGAGTTGGGTGAATTATAACTCACGTGTCTGGATGTAAATATCATTGTGGACAAGGCCCATGTCCCTGATTTTCTTCTAGAAGCATTTCAAAATTTTGAACTATTTCTAGTATCAGACGATTGTTGATGTTGGTACCGGATGAGCATAACATTGGTACCCGATGAACATAGAATTGCTACCGGAAAAGATGAGTACTAGATGACATGGAGTGTGGGTACCATATGACTATGCAAGTATCGGTTGACTATAGAACCTTCTCATTCCAGATGAGTTGGAGTACCAGATGACCTTTAGTGCGAGTACCAGATGACTTCCAGTGAAGAAACATATTGTTTGGACATAGAAACATAGGATTAAGCCATCATCATAAAAAATATTGTATAATCATCATTTTAATCACTAAAAATATGGAAAATTGTGTATTAACCACATAGGATGAATAACATGAGATAATGGAGGTTTATGGTGTAATTAGGGATATATTATGGACGAAATGCAGGGAGAAGGTGTAAAGATGAGTGTATTTGCATGGCGGAAAATATGACAAAATTGGAGCCCAACAAGAATGGTATGCAATGGTATGCATAGGTAATGGTATTTTCATTGCATGGTATTGAAATTGTATGCAATGGTATGCATAGTAATGTAGAGGTAGCTGGGTTGCAACTCACACACAATTACAACACATGCCCTACTACAAAATGTACAACAGAAAAACAAAAGAGAAATGTTTTTTCCAAATAATGAGGAATCCATTGGAAACTAAAACACTTGAAAACCCACAAATTTCAATACCATTTGTTTATTAATTCAATGCAGAGAACATATTTCTAGATTACATCAAGCTTGAGCTAAAAATACCACCATGAATTTCTACTTGCATGGTTGAAAACCACTAATAAATCATTTAGAGGGTAATGGTGTGCATGTATGGGCTACGATTTTGTTTCTCCTCCCTTTGTGCTCACCCAATCTGGAATCTTTCTCTCGAGTCCACCTTCTATGGATTCCTTGCTTCATGGTTCACTAACCCCCTTCAAAATCGTGCTCCATTTCTTTTAAAAACTCTTCCTCGGCTCTAAAATGATATGTCTTCCCTCTAAGAACAAGTTTTTACTCAAACTATCTCTCTGTCGTCCGGATTGCTTCAATTTCCTTTTGGCCTCAAGTCACAATTTTTTCCTTTAGCCGCAAGTTCTTTGCAACTCATCATGAATGCATACCAGTATGTAAAAAACAAATGTGTATGGCCACAGTGTTGAAAATAAAGAAATATCATGACACTTATAAAATTTCATTATGTGCGCATCTTTCATCACAATTTTCAACATGTGTTTCAACATGACACTTGTAAAATTTCTCTATGCATGGCAGTTTCAACACAAATTTCAACATGATTTTCAGCACATGTTTCAACACTAGTTTCATCATAGCAAGAGTATCTGCAGGAGCAATCAGCAATTTGAATTTACAGCAAACTGACTAAATAAATTGGACTGCTAACACAATCCCTATTCGACTTATTTCCTATTTACATAATGAAAATATTTTTGCATGATGCAGATTGTCTGAGCCCAAGGATGCTCCTGCATCAAACACCCCTAGTAAGAAAAACATCAGCTCCAACTCATGTGTATATCATTGTTGAAGTGAAGAGTTTTTCACACATGCTAACTAATCTTCAGTCACCCATGATGCATCTTCTTCTCCTCGATTCTTCCACTTGATCAAATATTCCATGTACTCCTTCTGACGAGTCTTCTTACCAATTATGGTACCAAGAATTTCTTCAATCTTCTCCTCAGACTTAATTGGTAGATTTTGTTCCCATTCATTGAGGGTACCTTCATCTTCTCTTATGTCCCCTTCATGAAACTCATAAAGGTCAACAACATTGAATGTAGGATATATGTCAATTTTCTCTGGAAGTTCTAGCTGATAATAATTATCAAATATCTTTTTCATAATTTGGAATGGACCTATCTCCCTGTACTTGAGTTTATTATATGTGCCTCGAGGAAATAAATCCTTCCTCAAGTGAGCCATGACCAACTCACCCTCTTGGAATACCTTCTATCTTATATTATGATATGTTATTTTCTTATAACTATCATCGTTGGTATGCAATTTCTTCTTTACTTGTTCTTGTAATTCATGCATAGTCTCCACAAAATCATTCGCATCATCACTCTTCTTGCCTTCCAAATATGGAAATGCAACCAAATCTACCACACCTTTTGGCGACCATCCATAAACAATCTGGAATGGAATTTTTCCCGTAGATCTATTCACCAAATCATTATATGTGAATTCATCTTGGGCCAATGCCAAATCCCATTGACTAGGATTCTCTCCACTTAAACTTCTCAACAAATTTCCTAAATTCATGTTCACTACTTATGTCTAACCATCCATTTAAGGATGATACGTTGAATTGTACAAAAAATATGAGCCTAAATGTTTCTAGAGTGTCCTCCAAAAATTCCCAAGAAATATGGTATCACAATCAGAAGTAATACTCCATGGAAATCCATGCAATCTGACCACTTATTTGAAAAACAATGCATCTACTTCACTAGCATCACTAGTCTTATTACGCACTATGAAGTGTGACATTTTGAAAAATATATCCACCATTACCATTGTTGAATCATTCTTTCTTTGAGTCATAGGAAATCCTAATACAAAATCCATACTGATATCCTCCCAACGTCCTTTGGGTACAGGCAATGGAGTACATAGTCTCGTGTTCTAACTTTTTCCTTTGGATAGTTGCCAGATCCTGCAACCTTCAACAAAATTCTGAACATCCTTATTAAAGTTGGGCCAAAAGTACCTCTCCTTTACCAATTATGTGGTCTTATCCATCCCAAAATGTCCTCCTAAACCACCACTATGTAACTCTTTAATGAGATTCAGTCATATGGAACTTCTTGGAATACACAACTACTGCTTTTTAAACAAAAACCCCTCCTAGATATTGTAGTCTAGATATGGTTTTTTGTCTAAAATCCAAGGCTCCTTACATGCATTCCGAGCTTCTAATAAATCTACATCTTCTTCATACAATGTCTTTAGATAGATCATGCCTACCACTTCTACTGACATTGTATTGAGTAACGCTATCCTTTGACTTAATGCATCAACTACATTATTGGACTTCCCAAACTTGTGTTTTAACACAAAAGAGTAACTTTGCAATAATTCTACCCATTTAGTATGCTTTTCATTCAAATTATGTTAGCTATTAATGTGATCCAGGTGGATCATAATGTACTGCAGAGCTTTTTGATCCATGAACAAGAAAAACTCCTTCGGCAGTAGATAATATCACCATTTCTTCAAATCTTGAAAAATAGCATAAAATTACTTATCATAAATAGAATACTTCTTTCTGGACTCGTTCAACTTCTCACTGAAAAATGCAATGGGTCTATCTTCTTGACTTACAACTGCTCCAATTGTTGTTCCACTAGCGTCACAATAAACCTGAAGCACTTTATTAAAATCTGGTAATGCTAATAATGGTTATGTTGTTACTCTCTTCTTCAATTCTTCCAATGAATTATCTGTTGTTTCAGTCCACTAAAACACTCCCTTCTTCATACATTTTGTAAGGGGTGCACATATTTGGCTAAATTTCCTAATAAATTTCCAGTAAAATCCTTTCAATCCATGGAGGCTCCTTACATCGAATGTGCATCTTGGTGTTGGCAATTCAAGGATAGTCTTCACTTTCTCAGGATCCATTTTCATTCCTTCCTTTGAAACCACAAAATCCAGGTACACTAACTCTCGCTACATGAATGTACACTTCTTTAGGTTTATCAATAGTTTCTATTCTTTCAAGCATTGTAACACTACTCTCACATGCTCAACATGCTTTTTTTTGTTCTTGCTAAAAATCAATATATCGTTGAAATATACAACCATGAACTTACCCGAAAATGGCTTCAATACATCGTTCATCAATATCATGAGTGTGTTGGGTGCATTAGTTAAACCGAATGGAATCAATAACCATTCAATTATTCCATCTTTCATCTTGAATGTTGTCTTCCATTCGTCACCTTCTCTGATACTAATTTGGTGATAACCACTCTTCAAATCAACTTTTGAAAAATATTATGAACCACCAAGGAAATCCATAAGATCATCCATTTTGGGCAATGGAAACTGATACTTGATAGTGATCTTGTTTATAGCACATGAATCAGTACACATTCTCCATTCCCCTATTTTCTTTGGAGTCAATATTGCTATTACTGCACATAGACACAAACTCTCACAAATTAACCCTTGTTCAAGCAACTCCTGCACTTACCTATTCATTTTTTCACTCTCTACTGGAGTCATCCTATAAGGCACTTTATTTGGTAAACTTGATCCAGGCATTAAATAAATTTGATGAGAAATACTTCTCACCTGAGGAAATCCTTTTGGCAAATCATTAACAATAATCTCCTTAAATTCATCCAGCAATGACTTTATTTATGTATGTACAACATTTGGCCCCTCTACACTTTTCACTTCATTCGGAATCACTACTAAATGAAATGTTTATTTTCTTTCTTCCTATAAGAATTCCTTAGAAGAACATAGCATGATCCTACTATTACTCATGTTTATATCAACACAATTTCTTTTTGTTTCTACTGTATCCTCCATCATTGGTGTTAATTTATATCGTTGTCCATCTTTCTTGAACTCATATTTGTTTTCCTTACCATCACGGTGAACTTTTAGATCAAAGAACCATGGTATTCCCAACATTTTGTGCCACACATCCATCTTAATCACATCACATAACACCTTCTCCTAAAATCTCCCTATTTGAAAATTCAATAAACATTGCTCAGTGACAGTCACATGTTGTTCCTTGTTCAACCAAGAAGCATGGTAAGTGTTCATATGGTTCAACCTTGTCAAGTTCAATTTGTTCATGACTTCAGTGGATACCAAATTTTCTATACTTCCTCCATCTATAATCAGGTTACAACATTTTCCTTGAAGCTTACATTTTGTTTTAAAAACGTTATTTTGTCGTTCTGGTTCCTTTGCCTCTTTTTGTTCAGATTTAAGAAACACTCTTCGGAACAACAAATTTTCACCTTATTCTTGCTGAAGAACATTCACTTTTTATCCAACTATTGAAGCTTCATCAACCTGTGTGACTTGGTCCCGTGCTTCACCTCTTCTCCCTAAAGTTTTCCTTTCTAGACATTCAAACTTCTTGTGTCCCTCTACACCACAGTGATAAAAAGTAATTACATATATTCCCTTTCCTCTTTCGAATCCTCTACCTATACCAGCTCCATTTTATCCTCTTCCACCTTCAACACTGATATATTTTTCTTCGTTTTTGTTTCCTTTAGCAGTCTTTTCTTTACCTTGTCCTTTAAAACATCTTCCTCTACCTCTAGGTTGTGTTTTCCTCTCAATATTTTCTTCTACCTTCAAGGAAACTTGATAAGATTCATCAACGGTGTGGAAATAGTGTGTTCTCATTTCATCTCGAATTAAATACTTTATCCCATTTACATACCTTGCAACTCGTTGGAATTTTGGTTCCTTGAATCCTTCCCTAAGTGACAACCTAAAGAAATATTTAGTGTATCCACAAACATATGTCTCCATTTTTATGAGGTTCTGGACTTGTTGGAACAAATTCTACTGGTAATCGATAGGAATAAATTTCTCTTTAACCTTGGTAACTAGCTTCTTCCATGTTCTAATTTTCTCCAGCTAATTATTCACTCTATCCTTCTGCACCATATCCCACCATAGTGTTGCATGGCCTTTTAGGTTTGTAACAACAAATCTTACCCGATTTGGATCATGAACATTTTCATACTCGAAGTATCTTTCAATTTATCCAATCTGGTCAATGAGAACATCATCTCTCATACTACCATCATAAAAGGAAACCTCAACCTTTTCACTACCCCTGTTACTCAAATACAAGATTAGTCTAGCTGCTAGATCTCTTTCCTCATTGTCCTGTTCATCTTTGATTTCTTCTTTTGGCTCTGAGTATACTTCATCATTTCCATTCCTATGATTTTACAATTCCTCTATTCTTCTTCTCAAATTTTATAGTTCTCGATTTCCTGCACCTCCCCTTCCTATGCCTCTCCTTTGTGGCAAAATTCCTCCAAGTTGTAGGTGTCTCACCAACATCCACAAACCTCACATGGTTTTTTAACCCAACTTGAATTATAGCACTCTTGTTGAGAAACCACCACGAACATGTATTATGTACCCTATCTCACGGAAGCAAATTAGATTCTAATCCCAGAGCATAACCGATCTCTGATACCACATAATGTAGAGATAACTGGGATGCATCAGACACCCTGCTACAGAGTGTACAGCGAAAAAAAAAAAAATAGAAATACTTTTTCCAAATAATGAGGAATCCACTATAAACTAAAACACTCAAAAACCCATGAATTTCAATACCATTCATTTATTAATTCATTGCAGAGAACATATTTTTAGATTAGATCGAGTATGAGATAAAAATACCACCATGAATTTCTACTTGCGTGGTTGAAAGGCACTACGAAATGATCCAAAGGGTAATGTTTTGCGTGTATGGTTGTGATTATTTTTCTCTTTCCTGTGTGCTCACCCAATCTAGAATATTTCTCTCCAATCCACCTTCTACGATTTCCTTGCTTCGTGGTTCACCAACCCCCTTCAAAATTGTGTTCCATTTTCTTTTAAGACTCCTTGACTCTAAAATGATTTTCCTTCCCTCCAAGAATGATTTGTTACTCAAACTGTCTCTCTATCTTTCGGATTGCTTCAACTTCATTTTGGCATCGAGTCACGTTTTGTCCCTTAGTCGTGATTTCTATGTGACTCATCATAAATTCATACAAGCATGGAAAAATCAAATGTGTAAAACCACATTGTTGCAAATAAAGAAATATCATGACACTTGTAAAATTTCATTATGTGTGTGTGTTTCAGTGCGTGTTTAAGCATGACACTCATAAAATTTCTCTATATGTGGCAATTTCAGCACGAGTTTCATCACATAGGCAATGGTATTTCCCAAGGATGATCCTGCATCACATAGGAAATGGTATTTCCTATTCATACAATTTCAATGGTATTGAAACGTTATGCAAAGGCAATACCATTGCAATACCATGCAATGGTATGCAATGTTATGCAAAGGAAATACCATTTAATATGCATACTAATGGTATGCATAGGCATTGGTATTGCCTTTGCATACCATTGTAAAGGCATACTATTGCATAGTATTCATAGGCAATACCATTTCCTATGCATACCATTGCATAGTATTCATAGGCAATACCATTTCCTATGCATACCATGCAATGGTAGAAAATGGTATGAAAATGCAATACCATTGCATATGCATACCATTGCATACCATTGCAATACCATGCAATGGTATGCATCAGAAATGCCATTGCCTATGCATACCATTTCATACCATTTCAATACCATGCAATGGTATGCAATGGAAATACCATTTTCGATGCATACCATTGCGCTAGCAGAAAAACTCCCCTATAACTATACCAGGATTTAAAATATAGATAGAGAAAATGACCATCAAAAAGTCAACCTAGTTTCTACACTACACCAAAAATACCCAAATAAATTAATAGAAAGAAGTAGAAGAGAAGATCGGTAACTGTACCTATTATCCCATGTATAGTGATGATCTCCTCAAGCTCTGTAGCTCCAAAGACTACAAGTATCCTCCCAAGGTTGACCTGCATCCAAGAATAGTAAAACAAGGGCTACAACCATGCTATTTCTATCCATAAATTAGGGTTAGATAACAATGCTATGTATAAATCAAAGAAAAAACACAAAACATCATCATTTAGGACAGGGAAAAGAGATTCTTTTATTCATCAAACAAAGACTAAAACTTACAATCCTTGTTGCCCACCATTCTGCGAACCTAGTCTGGGCTCCTCTTTGCAATTCTCCAAGTGAAACTTCAATAAGCCTCTTCTCACATTCTACTAATCACCTCAAGGAAAAGGAATGGATTGGATGGAAGAAAAGGGGATGAAGAGGGAATTTTGAGGCAGTAACTCACAAAAGGTAGCAAATTCTTGGGCAAGAAAGGGAAGTCAAATTGGGTAGAGTTTCACTGTTCTTATGCTTGGTTGTGAAATGAGGCCCCAACACCTCCTTTTATATGACAAAAGGATGGTTATTTGGTTGGGGGGCAGGCTATAGCAAGTGAATTGGGTGGGAAACCTCCAATATCCCGTGAATTCCACCAAGTTCCTTACAACTTTTAATATTTTGCAACTCTTATAGGTATACATGGGATGCATATTCTACAGCAAGTGTATGTACACGGGTTGTCTAGAATGCAACAAGCGTATGTATGAGGGTTGTAGTGGTGCAAGGTGCATACATGCTCTAAAAAATGGTTTTTTAAGTAGAGATTCTCAGCAATGATTTGGAAAATTATGCAAGTAAGAGGGCCAATGCCATGTATGCATGAGTAGGGAATTTTAGGGATATAATAGATGCCCCCTAATTTATGAGGTTAGAAGAGAAAATAATGGCCGAAATAAATTATAACATCTTCACCAATGCACAAAATTGAGTGATCATGGGAACAAAGTTCGGGAGGTGCCATCTGCAAAACAACAATTGTCTCTTCAAGTTGGGCATACCCATGCTCGGGATTAACTGAATCAAAACTATCAATCAAATACACTGCAGATCCATGTCATATAACTATATAAAGTGTAGCCACGAGAAATACACAGTGGATCTAAATCTCAAAATCAGTCGAAGATATACAAGCATAGTACGTATCTTCAAGAATCTAGTGACGCATGTGGTTGGAGCTGAGGTCTTTGTAGCTCGAGCAACAACTTCAAGATATTAAAAACTCGGGTAGGATTACAATGGGAGTGTATAACTAAATACCCTGAGGTCTTCGACAATCCGTCAAGAAAAGAATGGAGGATCTTGATGATCAGGCAAAGAACTTCGTCGATTTTGAATCTGAACTTGACTGGACTCTTAGGATGGCCGACTCGTGAAAGTCGAGAGATAGACTGCAGAAAGGCTGACTCAAGTTGGGTGAAACTTCCCTTGGACAAAAGCATGAAAGATGATCAGACTCAGGCAGCATGGCATTGACATAAGTTTGCGATGCAGGAGGCAACGCAAACTCTCCATATGTTTGGAAGAGTAACCAAATGGAGAAGAACACAACTCTATGTAGTTAGAATAGATTGCTAAGGTCATACTAGATCCCAATGCTTGACAAACAAACTAAAGGATGTTCTTTTTCCACAGGTGGCTATATTTGTTGCCGAAAAAAGAATGTGTATTTCTCGTCCCCTCTTTTTGGAATATTTGGTTTTTTTGTCTTTTTCAATTTTTAAAGAGATTGAAAAATAATAAAATAATGCTACATTACAAACTAGGAATGAGTGTCGCGACAATAAAACTGGTTCCAAGTGCATGGAACACACTAACTCTCATGGCAATGAGACTTGTGCAAGATAAGGACACTTAGGGAAAATTCCTCCATTGGTCAAGGTGTCAGGTCGCAGAGGCAAGAAGTGATGCCAATCTTGCATATAAGGAATGCTTCAAAGGTTTCGTTGAGAGAAACATGGATTTGGAATTAGGCCAAAGACAAAAATATGAGACCCGCAATGCAATTAAGCATGACACAGTAAGACTCCTTCTATGTAATTTTTTACGAGCCCAGAGAAGGTAAGCTCGGTAGTTTTTTCACGTTTAGAGAGTCTAGAAAAATGTAAAAGAAGACTCCAGGGAGTACCTTTTTCGAAGATATTCTAGTCAGTTCGAAAAAGGGTTAAACTTGCGCTGAAAAGACATCTATTCAAAATCATTTTAATGAGTATGACAAAGACAATATCACTCGACAATATTTTCAGTTTTAAGGAGTCTGAAAAGAGCTTAACTATGGACTCATAAACATTTTCTGAGTTTAGTCTCCTTAGCCTAAAAAAGTATAAAAGTAACCAAGGAGAACTCTCCCGGCAAGACGAATCTCCCGAGGCACACTTTTTTCCGCTATAATATATTGGCTGGAAAAAGGGTTATACTCATGTCAATAGATGTTCTTTTGGACCACTTTAATGAGTGTGAAGTAAAAAGGTCACTCGACGAACTTTTCAATTTTAGGGAGTCTGAAAAGAACTTAACTATGGACTTCGGGGGGGGTTCCTTTTTCATAAGTAATCTCCAAGGCCCGAAAAAGGTGATAAACCAAAACCAAGGAGAATGTTCCTTTTTCAAAAATTTAGTCCCTCAGGCCCGAAAAAGGGTTAAACTTATGCCTGAGAATACTCTTCTAGCGAACTGGAGTTCCTAGAGCATACCTTTATTTGTACAATTAGCCATTTGGATAAAAAAAAGGGGTAAACTACCGCCAAACAGATGTGCCTTCAAATTTGAGTTTGGTGAGCGTGAAGGGAAACAAGATCACTTGACAATATTTTCATTTTTAGAGAGTCTGAAAAGGGCTTAAACAAGACTCTGGGGGGGTAATTTTCTCAGTTAATCTAGACGAGATCGAAAAGAATAAATACAGTCTTGTTGGATGTTTCTTTCAAATTTCAAAGCAAGCTTGAAAAACAAAAAAGCATTCTCATTAGGTAGTCCCAAGGGTAAGGCCTAGGATGATGATGAAAAAAAGAATGAGGCTTCATTATGTAATCATGATAGGACTAACAAGGACTCCCAAGCCTATATTCATAACTGACATCATGGACGCCAAAAATGCAGCAAAGGATCTACCTAGGGCATCCATGTAAAGGTAGGCTCTACCACCTAATTATTACACTTCTAAAGCAACAATGAAGGTTTTGTGTCACACTTCGGTGGGGTCGATCCTATGGAACAGAGAAAAATAGAACGAGATGCAAAAAGTGGGAATGAAATCCTAACTTATATGCAAAAATTTGGATAAAATGACTTTTACCAAAGGATACCAAAAAAATGTGACCATTCCCAAAAAATCACCAAACCGAAAGGAAAAGAGTACCAGAACGACCAATTGAAAACTCATAAGAAAAATCGAGTGATCACCAAGCCAGGAAAAAATACAAAGGGGGCCATAAAGGGGAAAAAGGGGCCAAAAAAGTCTATAAATAGAAATGGACAATTCATTTTTACCATTGCAATTTGAAAATCAACCAAAAGGTCAAAAAACCCCTTTGCTAAAAGACTGGATTATGGAAGCTTCAGTGGATGAAATGACCTTCTGCTTGGACCAAGTAAGTACAAAACATCTACACTTGCAATTAAATTCTCCCTTTTTAGTATTATTTTTGTGTTTGGAGGGGGCACGCTCTTGTAAAAAGAGTGACCCTACATTTATGTGGGTTGTCCAAGTCCATCCCACATATGTACTCAGGTAGAATACTAAACAACCCGTGTACATACGCGAGTGTGTAAAAATAAACGCACGTACACCCTCATGTACTTTGAAAAAATAAAAAGAAAGAAATGAATCCTCTTAATTTTTTGATGTAACAAGATGTATGTTCAGTAGAGAGAGAGGGAACATGAGGAGCTTGACGTCATGGTCGAGGAGAACCCTGTAGCCATCGTTGCACTAAAACAATGCGGGTTATGGAAGTTCTTCCAGTGTTTGTATGAGGGCACAACTGAGGCTTCTCAATTCTCTTGTGGAATATTGGCATCGTGATGATGAGGCTTTCATTCTAGAGGGTTAATCACTGACCCCTACCACAAAGGATATCTACCTTTTGACTAGCCTCTCGAGAAGACGGGAACTAGTCAACTTGAGTCCCTTTCCTCTAGGGCCATTCAACATCGAGGACTACATTCATATGTATTGTGAGGTAAAAACTAAGAAGGTAGGTTCTCATGTGCCAATCCAAAAGATCACTAGCCTTTATTTACATGTGATATTACTTTTGATCAGGTGGATTACTGGATCCCTAGCCCTTCATCAGGCCTCTCAGACACATATGTATTGTGCCATTCAATGCTTGGTGGCCACCATTTTTTACTGGAGTACTACCATGCTTGTATGCATGAAGAGTCAACTTACATAGTCTCGGTGGTGTACCAACAAGAACTTCAGGTTTGGTACTATATTATGCTCCTTCATATTTGAGAGGGTGCCCAGTCTCAATCCCAAAGAGACAGTATGAGGGCATGTAGCCTCCTTCCCACCAGTGAGTAGGTGGGAAGCATTGTTTCCTAGACAGGGTGGAGGGAGGACCATATAGGCCTTTGACGACAAGTTTTTTGACTGTTGGGTACGTCAAATCCCAGTAATCGAGGATTACCCATATGCATGGATCAACTTCACTAGAGACCCAGACATTCATGTGCCTCCTAGGGAGGAGCATGGCGAGATAGGTAATATATATTTTAAAGTTTATTTAATTTTTAATTTTCATATATATCATTTTTATGTGTGTATAGATTATTGACTCTTGTATCCTTTATGTACATATGTGGGGATTGTTCGACCAACATACTTCTCCAGGAATAGGCGATGTGTTCGACTTGAGGGCCACAATGGGCTCTCTCTCAAAGATATAGGCTATAGCAATGGCAATGACAAGGCACAAACACCTATACAGATTTATTTATTTTTAAAGGGAAAAAAGAAAGAGAAGACACACAGAGGACAATGCCATCGACATCAAATGTCATGCCCATTATCAAAGAGTATTGGCATTGGCATTATATGTGAAACCCACCATGGCACACAACAAATAAAATGTTTTGAAATCCAGTACAACAAATTATTAGTAAATAATTATTCATGCTACTTTCCTGGTTTAGAATAGGTAGGAGATCCTCGTCTATGGATAAGCTTTCCTTAACCTCCTCAAGTTTGCTAGTCAACTTAATGGTTACAACTATTTTATTGTTGACCATGGAAGAATCCCATATGCTTGAATTGCATGATTGTTAGTGTAAATGATTGGGATCCAATAGTTTTGTTTGCCCTTTTATTCCTATCAAATTCATCTCCATGCACCCATTGCTTGCTAGTGCAAGGTAGCACCTATTGGTGCAGAACTCAGCTACGTAAAAGCATCAGGGGACATCCACTGACCCTTTTAAGATTTTTAGGCTAGCCAGCAGTGAGGCGGATTTTCAGGCTGTGACTTAATCTCTCGTTGATATATCATCAAAATTGATAGAGGGATATGCAAGAGTGTACAATGAGAACCTTGACAAACATAACCGCTAATGCTTGCAACATCGTCTAGAGGACAGAAAAATCATGTTTCTTTTTCCAAATATGTAAAACGAGTATATTACAGTTTAATGAATACATTTTCATATTATTATATATGGTTTTATACTTTATCAAAAAATTTGTCAATACTTTACAAGGTTTTATAATTCAGTGCAAGATTCGCCAAGATTTTACAAGAGTTTATAGTTCAGTGAAATATTCGCCAAATTTTTATAAGATTATATAATTGACTAAAAGATTTGCCAAAAAATTATATATACATATTATATTATTGATAAAATAGCCTTCAGTGTTTCCTATGTATCATGGGAATTCTCCCATTTATTATACATATAAATTTTGGGGGGGTTCTTAAAATCACCCCTTCTTGAGGTAGGACAAACAGTGGCAGGAGGACCAACAACTACAGGAGGAACCCCAGTTGGAGAGGCTGACAGAGTCTTGCGACGAGTAGAGTGCAACCTCACTACGCTCACTCGTACTATTCCTATGGTTGAGATCGAGGATCTCCCCCTGACTATGTAGCCAAATGCAGTAGGGGTGCCTTGGACTTGGGTCCAACTATTTCGGCGTTTGGTGGCTGTCATTGTACATTATAGCAAGGCCAATAAGCCTCATCCTTAGATAGCATTAAACCATTGATGTGTTGAGGGAGTGTGTGTGTTATCGTTGTTCCTTTATATTTTCTGAGTTATTGACCCAAGGTTCATGTCTTTTAGGTTTCCAACAAATCCTCTAAAACTATCGGCCCTCCTCGTAAACCAGAAGGCAACACAGCACACAGAATGCACTGCGCAATCTCACCCTAGATAGATTTAATGGGTGGCTGCAAGACTTAGGTGTTTACAACCTAGGATTGAGTATGAGATATGAATTTAAACAAGAAATATAATAACTCATTCATTCATTAAGAAAAACAAATAACTACTGAAAAGAAGATAAAGATATGCATGTAGTCATCACATTACATAGATATTACCATGGTTCAGCCCCTCCTGGGATACATCCACAAATATTTGGATGTTGGCTCTTTATTATGATAGTTCTTCATATGCAGCGCCATGCGCTTACAACTCTCCTTAGTTGGGTAAGATCTATATGAGGCAAACTAGATCGCACAAGGCTCCTCAGCCTATGATCTAATCCTCAAGATCTACCTTCTCTCCCCTCCTATAGATATTCAACTTACAAAATATCTCATACAAGAAAATATTACTTATCACATCCGCTCATGCGTAGCTACTATATGCCAAACACTACAAAAAACTGAATACTAACTAAATTAGAACAACTACAAAATCCATGAACCCTCTATAATACCTCAGTATTGGTATTTATACATATTTGGATCTTCAACCATTACAATACATTACCAAAACCCTAACCCTACTAACATTAGGTCTTCCTCTCATGTGTGCATGTTTTTCTTCCTTTTAGCTGTCACTTTCCTCGTGCACACTTTCTTGCATGTGTGCATGTTGCGTTTCCTTCCAGCTGTTGCTTCACTCTCTGCACACTTTCTTTCCCCATGATCATCCATCTTTTCACTTCAGCCTGCTGCCAACAGGCCCCCAACACTGAAATGTGGCTCGTCTCGAGCCACCTAATCCTTCTGAGCTTCCTCAATCTCCTTAGTGATCATTTGGAAATTTTCCTTGAGATTTGTTGCTTATGTTTGTCCCTGCACAGTCTTATCTTTGATTGTGTCCACTACTTGGACTGCCACTTCATCGCTGATTAATCCTGCACATTCTTCCTGGGTCTGTGCTATCTTCCTCTGCATGTGCCAGGACTTATGCTACTCACTCCTGCAATGGTTCCATTTGAGCCTGTCGCTCTTGTTTCTGGGTTTTCCCAATGATTATCTCTTCCTGCAATCTCTTCATGTCCTCCCTCCCTTTGACATGTTCTGTGATTGGTATTGTCTTCTTCTTCTTCTTGAGATCTTGGATTGTGGTATTGATCCTTCCTTCTTCCATGTCCCACTATTGGACCTATTGATCCTCCTCCAACCTGGACCAAAGCTTCGCTTCTTTATCAAACAAGTCAGTTGTTGTGTTAACCTACTGCTCTATCTCCTGCAGTTGCATTGTTTCTTCCTGCTTCCTTTTCTCCTTCACTGTTGGTAGAGTAGTTAGTGTGATTTGTTCTCAAATATTCTCGATCTCCTTCTGGTATTGATCAATTTCCTGCAAAATCTGATCAATCTTTTCTGCTGCTGTGATTACCTCACTCTGTACGGCCTCTAGAATCTTCTCATAAGTTCCTGCCACTTTCATCTCCAATCCTTTTATGCACTCCCTTTCCTCTTGGGTCTCATATTTCTCCTTCTCATATACTATTTCCAGTGTGTCCCACTTCTTTGTTTCCTACTTCAATTCGGTTAAGTCTCTGTGTGTGTGAGAATGTACCTCGTGGTTTACGCTCACTTGCAACCTGTATAGATCCCCTGATGGTATCCTTGTCAACACAATTTGGATTTGTATTAAGTCCTTCAAGGGTGTCTAACCCACAATTTCATCCATGCACAACATACTAGGGTTAATGTGGAATGTTACATCTGGTTGTAGTATTGCCTGGACTGACTCTTGTTCTTCTTCTTGCACTCTTCCTTCTATTTGTAGTGATGATGGTTTGATTCCCCTGCTTCTTGTTGTCGGTCCTTCCCCGATATTCTTGATGAGCTGCCTCATGTCTGCCAATTCATCTTGGATCTTATCCCTGTGGCATGCAGCATGGTCGAGGTCCTCCTCTAGACAATCTTGGACCATTCGGAATATCATCTCCCCATCATCATCTATTATTGTATACTATGGCAGTGTTCGTTGTGCCTTTGATTTCTTGAGTGTGCCTCCTGTCTGCGTGGCTGGTCTTTTATTTCCCCCCAGTTCCTATGTGTCTATATTTGGGGTGGTCTCCTATGCTCCCTCAGCCTATTTTTGTTGTCACTTGATTGGTTGTGTACTCTACCTCTTCCCCTTCTAGGTCCCTGTCTTCTTTGGCCCTTTGTCTATCTTTGTTCTCTTGCCTTGGCCCGTTCTTGGTCTCTTGGGAACTTGCATTTCCAGAGGCTGTGTTTCTCCCAGCTCTGCCTCTTATTTTGTTGTTATTTCAGGCACTTCCTGGGTGATGGTTGGGATCCTCCATTCATTGGCCCATTCATTGATGACCATGTCAATATCACCCTCTATGATGAAGTAGTGCATCTGTAGCCACTTTTTATCCAGATCCTTCCTTTCCTATATCCACATTGTCTGTTGTGTGGCCTGGAAAGTGGTTATGTCTACATATCGCATGACAACTTCTAGAGTGATTCTCCACATATTGGAGATGGATTTCTATAGGTCGTGTAGGTACCCTTTGAAGATGGATCCGTTCATCCTCTTGTGACTAGAACTCATCATCGCCTTTAGCAGTGAATACCTCTTTCCCTGGTTTGGTTTGGGTCTAGTACAAAACGTTACGTACCTTGGTTCCCTCCAGCCCATAAAGGTTATGAGTGTGATCATCCATGAGTAGTGAAACTTTGTTCCTAGATCCTGCACATCCTTGCAGTCATCCAAGAACAAGTTCAAGAGGTACTAAGCCCATCTCATTGAGGTGCCTTCTGTGCACTATGCTGCAACTACAACAACTCCAGTTGGGACTTCCTCTCTGTGGCATTTTCTTATCATCTTGCAGGCTAAGAATTTTGCGCCCAATTGTGTGGCTGCATCATTGATCCTCTTGATTATGATCCCTCTTGTCCACTTGTCGGTTCTGTACTTATTATTCATCTCTTCTGCTAGCGCTTTCTCCTTGGTTTTTTCATCCAGAAACAACATGGGATCCATTCCCTGAATTGGTAACCCTATTATGTTCACAATAAGCTCAATGACTATGGGGACGGGCCTGTCTAGACATATATCCCCTCCATGTGTGATGGTTAGCAGTTGTTTGATGCAAATTGTTGCGTACTGGCCTCTGCCAAAATGTGGTAGGTCCAACAGACCTAAAATTACTATTTTCTCCAACTTAGTTTCCCACTGGTATGGTTGATCAATTAGTTCTCCAACCTGATTTGTGCCCATGGTCTGTAGAAAGACCCTCTTCACAATTTTCGGGAACTTGTCTTCATCTGCTACATCGTGGTCAGATCATTTTAGCTTCCTGATATGACCCAGTATCTATAGTCCTACCTGTACCCCCTCTGGTATGCGTAGTAGAAAAATTTATGCTACAGGTTTGTTGTGAGGTGACCTTAGTATCTGTATCTTGTCTTTCTTCTGCTGTGGTGGCTGGCTCGAAGTTTCAGCATCTTCTGGTTTCTCCTCTATATACCATTTTGGCCAAGCCGAGACATCTTCAACCATCTCCCTTGCTGGGTGGTCTGACATGGTTATTTGAGACTCATCTAGCTCCACTGTTGTTGTCGTATTCATCATTGTACCATTGGATTTTAGAGCTGCCTCTGTATGCTCTAGTTGCACCTCCTTCAGGGTTTCTACTTCCTAGTTTTGTGGATCCTGCACCACTGCTGGCATATTTACATTCATGGTCTCTACTATTGGTTGTTGAATTTCCTCCAGTATAGGTGTAGGTTTTACTGGTGTTGTTTCTGGAGATGGGATTCCATCGACATTGACAATCTCTCGCGACTATTGTTCACCTTCTTTCGCCTATCCTTGTGACCTGGTATGAACTCTGGTTTTCTTGTCAGTCTGGCTTGCTTCTTCTTGCTTAGGTAGTTCCATGGAGGTGAATTTCAAGTGTCTATTGGATTCAAATGGTCTCTGTGATATTTGCGAACTCACACTATGCTTTTTAGCTTATGTTTCTCTGCGCCTATTCTCTTTTCGTGAATAGACTATTGGCTCCCTCACCCATGTGTTGTATGGATTTCCGATGAAGCTTGTCGAGGATGCTTCCTTGATTATGGGCTTAATGTACCCTGATTATTAGTTCAATTCATCTTTGGAGGTTTCGTACTTTCCATTACTCCTATTGTGTCATGTTATGTTGGCGCAATTAATGTGGCGTCCCATCAGACTTGTCATCCTTTAATTCCACCTAGTGCTTCCATGTCGTCCTTATTTTTTTGACTCTGCTTTTCCCACTTGTTTCCCTTTGGATGTGATTGTTGTCTTTACCCTCGTCGATTTTTTGTTTCTAACTTTTCATAGAATTTCTACCTTTGGCGCCCTATGCCCTCTTTGGTTCTTTT
>SNQJ01S0056094.1:122236-156591 GCA_010110895.2 Picea sitchensis
AGTTGGAGGTCAATGGTAAGTAGTATGGGCGAAGAACATAGTCAAAACCGGGGACCAACACTAAGGTGCCTGATTATACTGCATGGTATTGTACTAAGGTTGTGTCGTATTGTACTGTGGTTGCGAGTTATTGTACAGTGGATGCGCAGTATTGTACTACTGCTGTGCAGTCTTGTATGGAGCTAGAACTTGATTGAATTGTTGTGTTGTTTTCCCAATAATCATTTTGGCTTATACCCTATATGCATATGATGTACTTTCTCGCATCAGATCCATAGTTCTACAATCTTTGTCATAGTGGCCCAATGACTTGAAAAAGGTGCAATATGAGCTCTTTGGGACTGTCTGGTATTTCTGCATCATCGTGCAGTGATAAGGGTCATGACCTGGTTTCTTGCAGATTTTGCACCATAGTCCTCCTGGTGGTAATAGATTTGGCATTCTTGTTTCCATATACTGTGCGAACGTTGTACATTCATTCTTGTGGTGTCCTTTTTTCCTACATGTGGTACACCAAACAACTTCTCATTTGTCCTTGTTCTTATTCTAATTCAACTAAAATGTGAGATTCTTCAAATCCTCCTTCAGTTATTCGATAACTAGGTTTGTCTGTTGGTACTAGTTTTCTTCTTGTTGTAAGGATGCCTACAGAGCCTCTGCCTATGTCTGAAATTTCTATTGTCGTAAAGGGTATTTTAAGTGTGGGAGTAGTGAGTTGACAAACAGGTGTTGATGTTGCATCTCGGTCATGAGATATTTTATATTTCCCTTCATTCGCTTGAATCTCTGATCAATCTCCCATATAGAATCTCTTGGTTTCTGTTTTATTTTGATCATCTTATTCATGTACCAATCCCCTGAGCTTGGCTTCTGGAACTCATTTATCAGTAACTTCTTAATGTATGCCAATGTCCTTGTCATCCCATGGGCACCGTTTGTGTCTAGACTCATGTACCAGTCTAGTTCATGGTCTCTTAGCGTAATATCTAGTTGTGCAAGTTTAATATCTTCATCCGTGATCTATTTGGATTCCCATATTTTTACACAAATGAACAAATTCTTCTCGGGGTCTTCTATTGCTTCTCGCCGAAATTCTGGTAACCTAATGGTGGAATCATGTTGGGCCATCCTGAATGTTGAACTACTACCTCCGTGTGGTGTAGATACCTAACTAGTGCTATCTGAACTAGCTCCTCTAGTTGTTGTTCCTTGTGTAGATGTACTTCCTACTGTCTAACTTATTCTGAACTTCGATTGTCTAAATGGTGGTGTTCTCTTTGGTGTATTAGTCGCACATGGGTTGATGGGTTCCACACTGACATTAATATGGATAGGATGGTTTCCTTCTCCTCCCGCTCTTGGACCTCTCATCTTCCACTCATATGTTTCACGCAGGATTTCCTCAATGTTTTCCACAGCCTGTAGATCCTCTACCTCTTCCTCATCACTCTCCATGTCTTCCCTCGCGGCTATGACTCTTTTATTGGTATTCATCCTGTATGGGTAAGGTAATCCGTTATGCATTTTTCCCATTGACGCCAATATCCACTTGATATGGTCGTCTTCCATCATGATTGGTTCCAAGGGTTCCTCCTTCTTGCCCTTATCCTTTCTTCATTCCATTTATCCTCTTTATATCAATGCTTCCCCCCTTCTTCCATGCACGCAGGGAATTTTAGTAGTCTGACTCCATTGTCATTACACCTTTGTTATATAGCAGTATCTTAATAGAAGTATACAATGATCGAATGTACCTTCCTCGAGGTCTTCGTAGAAATTATTTCTCCGCTGCGTTGTATGACTTCATTGTGTCAACTGCAAAATCTGTTATGAATCCTCCCACAATACTGTCAAGCCAAAAGTATATTGCGTGGGTGAATTTCTTTTTCACCTGTTGTAACTACTCAATCTGTACTGAGGTCCCTTCTAACTGTCAAATCTGGTTCGACGCGTGGTTATCCTTCAACCTTAGTATCCACTCCTGCAATAGATGTGGAAAATCACAGAAAATGACTTTGTACAAATCGGTAAACACATACTTATCCAGATATTTGTAGGGTGTTATTCTAGGGTTTCTATTGTCTTTATGTGAAAGCTATAACTCTTTTGTTCTCAACTAGATTGTGATCTCTGCTTTTGTGGGATTCCACGATCTCAACATTCCCTTCTAATGGATTGACCTAACCCTTTCTTAATCTATCTCCGACAGATTCTCAACTTATCTCCTCTACTCAATCCTCTCTTGTTCCTACCTACAACAATGAAACCATTTGTTGGTTATCATTATTAATTTATACTATATGAGTTATTGACCTAGGGTTCATCTCTTTTAGGTTTCCAACAAAGCTTCTAAAACTATGGTCCCTCCTGGTAATCCAGAAGGAAACACAACACACAAAATGCACTATGAAGTCTCACCCGAGATAGCTTTAATGGGTGGCTGCAAGACTCAGGTGTTTATAGCCTAGGATTGAGTATGAGATATGAATTTAAACAAGCAATATAATAACTCATTCATTCATTAAGCATAAAAAATAAATACTGAAAAGAGGATAAATATATGCATGCATTCATCACATTACATAGATATTACCGTGGTTCACCCCCTCCTGGGCTATGTCCACAAAGATTTGGCTCTTGGCTCTTTATTATGATAGTTTTGCATCTACAACGTCATGCGCTTAAAACTCTCCTCAACTGGGTAAGGTTTATATGAGGTGAACTATATCGCACTAGGATCCTCATCCTATGATCTAATCCTCAAGATCTACCTTCTCTCCTCTCCTTTATCTCTTCAACTTACAAAATATATCATACAAGAAATTATTACTTATCGCATCCACTCATGCATAGATACTATATGCCAAACACTACAAAAACCCGAATACTAACTAAATCAGAACAACTACAAAATCCGTGAACCCTCTATAATACCTCAGTATTGGTATTTATACATCTTTATCTCTTCAGTCACTACAATTCATTACCAAAACCCTAACCCTACTGATGTTAGGTCTTCCTCTCATGTGCGTGTGTTGTTCTTCCTTCCAGCTGTCGCTTTCCTCATGCATGATTTCTTGCATGCGTGCGTGCTTTGTTTCCTTCCAGTTTTTGCTTCATTCTCTGCACACTTTCTTTCCCCACGATCATCCTTCTTTCCACTTCAGCCTGCTTCCAACCTAGCATTTTGTACTATATGTTTTTTTTGAGAGCATAAGCCCAACAATGTAGACTGATGACTTTTGAGGATTTCGTGGCCACTTATGTATTCATGACACTATTTTTGGATATATATATATATATTTATATACATATTTCTTGTCTTATGGAGGACATTTTTACAAATGTATTTACATGTGTATGTGTGTGATTTAATTTTTATATGTGATCAACATGCCAATCTAAAACTTGATTAGCTAGAGTATCTATTAAATGATTAAATATCCTAAGAACATGGATATGCGTAATGTAATAAAAAGATTGTTATAAGAGATGTACCCTAAGGAATGGTTGATGTAGAGTGGGATCATAAATGCGGTAAACCCCATTTAATTGGGACACAACTAGTTGAGAATCTAGGTAGAACCAGAGGTGAGAAATTCCATGTGACAAAGCATCACGGAGCAATTCTATCACTGCGATGTATTTGACAACATTGTTTGTAGCGTCTCCTAGAAAAATATCTCCGGAAGATAGTGACTGGCCTCTAGGTGTGAAAATCACCCAAGCTACGAAAGCAAGCCTTTGAGTGTGTTGGATAGCACCGTCCGCTAACCCAAAATAAACTTTTGATTCACTTGACATCTACCACAATGAAAAATAAGACATAAATAACTACACCTCCACAAAACAAAAAGAAAAAAAATGTATAAGAGGCTATACATATATATAAGAAGTCACTCAGGTGACCAACCTAAGAGTAGTATTTCTTAAGGTAGAGCCCATTTCTAGTCTCTGCCAAGGAATTTCCCTCAAAATCAACCAGACGGTAACATCCCTTCTCCAAGACCCCTTTCACAATGAATGGTTCGAACCACATGGGTTTGAACTTGCCTTCCCCCAGGGGATCTTTGTCTTGATCATAGACTAGGAAAAGATTGCCTTCGGAGAAAATCCAAGGATGAATGGATCGATCGTACTGACACTTGACTCACTGCATATGATCCTCATTGGCTAAGGATGCATCAAAATGCTACTCATCGAGCTGCTCGATATATAGAAGGCATTCCTCAAGCGGTGAAGTGTCTGGTAGTAACTCCACTACCAACTTTAAAGAAGGAATTTGACATTCAATAGGTAAGACTGCTTCCATCCCGTATATGAGTTGAAATGGTGAAAAACTAGTGGCAGTCTTCACAGACGTTCGATAGGCCCATAATGCCCAATATAACATCAAATTCCCATTTGACTTGGTAGAATTGATCGTCTGCTGAAGAATAGTCTTGAGAGACTTATTCACAGCTTCAACCTTACCATTCGCTTGCGAGTAATAAGGTGACGAATTTTCTTGTTTGAACCCAATATTTGACATTAATTTAGTCATCATTTTGTTTTGGAAGTGACTTGCATGGTCAGTGAAAATATCCTTCGGGATACAAAACCTTGCTACTATCTTAGTAAAGATGAAATGAGTCATTGTTTCACCATCATCGCTAAACATTGGCATAGCTTCGACCCACTTTGTGAAGTAGTCTACTACTACATTTATGTAACGATGGTCCCTACGTGAGGCCGAGTGACATGTAGTAAATTCAATACCCCACTTGGTGAAAGGACCAACAACAATAACTGAAAATATAGGAGTCGGATTTTCCCGCATCATCCGATAGAAGATCTGGCATGGGTGGCACTTCTTGACCGTGACTACACAATCCTTGATTAATGAGGGCCATAAGTAACCTGCACGTAGAATATTTTGAGTCATTTCCAACCTAGAAAAATGACTACCACATGCTACGGTGTGACAGTAGTTCAAAATGAGCTATGCTTCTTTGTGGGTAAGGCATCGCCGAAGAATGAAATCTACACCTCGATGATACAATGTGTCATCGAGGATAAGATAGTTTCATGCATGATGTTGAATTCGTCGACGCTCATCATGGGAAGCAGAAGAGGGGAACTTCAAATTTTGGAGATACACAAATATATATCCATACCAGGGGTCCGAAGATGCAATTAGAAAAAGATCTCGATTAATAGGTGGTTCTTCAAGCATGATATCACTAGACTTGACTGAAAGTTTTGATTTGAGTTCAGTAAATACCAACGACTTTTTGGATTTCACAAAAACAAAATCCAAATTGAATTATTGTAAGATGACTATCCATCTACTAATATTTTCACCAATGACCCATTGTGTTAACACATATTGGAAACAGTTGATGATGGCGATGATGGTGGTCTTACAAAGAAAAATGTAGTGATGGAACCATTGGATAGCATGGACAGCCACCAAAGCAAGTTTCTCAATGTGAGAGTAGTTGAGTTCCAGTTTGACCAAGCCTCATCTAAGGTAAAATATAATGTGCTCTTCGAGCATATCATCTTCTTGAACCAAAACCATGCCATATGGTCAACTCCGCAGCATCCAAATACAACAAGAGATATTTGTTATAATCAAGAGGCCGGAGCAGAGGGGAAGACGTCGGGAAACGTTTCAACGCTTCAAAGGAGCATTGAGCATATTCATCCCAACATAATGGGACCCCTTTTTTCAGAATACGTATAAACCCTTTAGTGATCTCAACGTAATTCGTGAAAAAACGATGAAGAAAATTATTTTTCCCCTGTAAGCTCTAAAGTTGGGGTATCTTCCACGAGGGAGGAAATTGAACTATCGCCTCAACCGTGAGAGGATCGACCATGATCCCTATTGTTGATAAAATAAAACCTAAAATATGACCTGACATCATGCATAAACTTCACTTGTTAGGATTCAATCAAATATGGTAGTAGCGACATTGTTCAAACATTAGTCATGGATGGGTGGGATGATTAGATCTCTTATGAGAACATGATGCTAGATCATCAAAGTATGACTAAGCTATGTGTTTGAGGTCATGAAAAACAAACAACATGGCCCGTTGAAAGGTGGCTCCAACATTCTTCAGGCCAAAAGGCATCTTACGATACATGAAGGTACCCCAAGGACAAATAAAAGTTGTTTTATGTTGGTCCTCGAGTTTGATTTGAATCTGATTGTATCCTGAAAAACCGTCCATGAACGAAAAAGACTTTGCAGCCTGCACATTCTTCGACAATCTGATCGATAAACGGGGTAGTGAAATTGTCTTTCGGGTAGGCCTTATTCAAATCAAGGAATTCCATACAAACATAAATCGCTCCCTACTTCTTTTTAACCGGAACAGAGTTTGACACTAATTCTGTCAATTGTACAAGGTAGACAAAACTGTCTTTGAGTAGTTTTTCTACTTCTTCCTTGATTGTTGTCACTTTTCGAGGATTGACCAGAAAAAGATTTTGTCAGACCGGTTTGGAATCAAGATAAGTCATGATTTCATGCTCGACAATTCATGGGTCAATGCCTAGAATTTCCTCGTAAGACAAGGAAAAAATGACGTGGAACTCTTTGAATAATTCAATGTAAGTTTGAATCTCTTCAGGGGAGAAATCCGCTCCGACGAAAAAATTCTCCACGACACCATGGGTTTTATAGATATCAATTGGAATCATTCTAGAAATGATTTCCATGTTACCCTCGGTTTAAAATCTATGCATATCTAGAGGATTGATAGGAAAATGATTATCTCCATTCATGGTCACAACCAATTCTCCCGCCTCTATTATTCTAAGATCGGGAAAGAAGTAAGATATATGTTGTATATCATCACAAGGTCTATCGAGACCATTCATTTCCTCGAGAATCACCTCGTTAGAGGGAAATACCAAGTCTAAAGGGTATTGAGTGGCTAGAGAATATTGAGCCCAAATAGGCTCGCGAACTGGATCTAATTCCTGTGAGGGAGCCAGATCGGGGTTGGTAGAAGTTTGTTGGACAATGTTGTATGCAACCTCAACCGTGAATAAGGGCATGGCCATGCCATGATTCCCTATCCCTTCGATTGAGGCTGATGGGTAAGGTAAATTCCACAGATTGTTAAAGTAGCTCACTCGAAATGACGATACTTGCAAAATTGCATCCCTTGGCTGGTCGGGAAGAAACGATATAAGCCTTATGTCGCTAGAAGGTGGTGGGTAATAAAAGGTTCCCATCAACAATGAAAACAAATCGAGAGCTAATTTGACAGTGTCAGGCTATGGATTATCAATCATCGGGACCGTGGAAGCCCCCGATGAAGGGTCAAGATGAGAGAAGGACAATTAGTCAATGGTCACAATCCGACCCTCATGCGGAAAAAATAAGACCTAAAAAACCATAGCAACCATCGCATGCATCACATAATTCCAACTTCTTCCTAACAATAGGTTGTAGTTGAGAGGCGCATCAACCACTTCAACTTCGACACAGACAATTTTACATCCCAACTGCATGGGAAAGGAAGGAATTATTTTCTGTGGTCTAAACGACTGACCATCAAAATATATAAGAAACATAGGCAATGGAGACAACTCATATTGGCCAATGGCCTTCCAACATGCCAACAACATCACACAAGTCAAGGAACCTTCATCAACCACTGTAGAGAAAATGTTCCGCATGAAATATTTCATGGTGTAAGCCACTACTATATGAAATGAAACGTGGTGAGGAAGATGAGGTTTTAAGTCGGTTGTATTGAAAACAATCACTCCTGGGTTACTGGTCTATTCCACTCCCAAGGTGAACAACAGATCTTTTCTCTGCGAGAGGCAAATCTGGAGGACTTTCGGAGCAGACATCGCGCAAGGGTTCTGTGCTAGATCTTCTACAACGGAGTAGTTCTGAGTGGCCCTCACATTTGGATTATGAGAATCCTTCTTGAATGCACCTTTAGGGACGTGATTCATTGTTTTTACCACCACCTTCTTGATATGAAAATGATTCGATGGGTTAGTGTCTTCCTTTCCCTTCTCGACAGATTTTGGCATTCCATAGTCTCGGGTCCTAGACAATAAATAAGCTTCGACATTCATCATGTAAATATTCACGATCGGGTTGTTATTAGTAGGCGCAGGGGTCCCTGATTGCCCCCTACCACGCTTGTGGATGCATAAGCCTGAGCCATATGTTTCCCTTGTCGAAAAGGGTTCATTAGCACAAGAGGTTGTTACTGCGCTAATAGATTCTGGGATTTTGCAAGCCAAGGGCACAAGTGAGTTGGGTGGTCTTCTATGGAGAGATTACATGGATACTTCAAATTTTTCTTCTCTATTTTTCCCCCACCAGCATTATTGGTATCCTTTTTATCCCCTTTACCCTTCTTATTTCATTGTTTCTTCTTTCCCTCGGTCTGCTAGTTGGCCTTGGGATTCGTCGACTGCACACTATGTACATCCGATGTTTGGGTAGGGGGAACAACTGAACTCAGAGTCTGGCTAGCCACAGTTGACAATTGTTGCAACTAATTAGACTACAGGTTTGTGTACTTTCTTTGTGATGAGCCCACATTGCCATTGGTGTGGGGCCCATACTTTTTCTTGGCCTTATCAACAGTATACTGTGGTGAATCTGGCACTCGTAGAGCATGCCAAACTGAGAGTAGATCATTTCAAGTTGTTGGGCTCTCATAATCGCCTCCTCTTTTGAAAACACTCTCGAAGTTTCTACCTCCTTGGAAAAGCAGGGAAACAAAGACTTCAAGAACCACTCAAGAAATAAAGTAGGAAGGACCTTGACCTTAATTAATCTCTTTCTACATTTCCATTCTTATATATTATCAGAGATGTGGTCAGCCTTAGTTTGTTCAAAGTTGGCCATCAATTTGGTTTCGACATCGTATCTCATAGGTAATTGGAAATGGTTCAAGAATACCATCGTCAAGTCGTTAAAGTAAGAGTGCCTTGAGCCATCAATATCAATATACCACTTTGCAGCACCCCCTATAAGAGTGTGTTGAAAAAGGCGCAAATAGACAAAGTTATCCTTCAACAAGTTTGACGAGCACCACATGAAAGGTCGTCACATGATCACTTGGACCTTCACCAGGCTTGCCCTCAAAATTCGGAATATACGAAGGAAAATTAGTTGGCATGGGAGGCCAACACGGATCATGACAAATTGGATCATTCAATAATCTCAACAAGTCTGGAAGATGTAGAGTTGGAAGAAATGATAGTTTACTGGAAAAGAGAGTCCTGGATTTTGATTGGCACCAGGTTTCCAGGAAAATTTGGACTGTTGGATAGGGTTTTGGTAGAAATCGTGGCCTTGACCAGCAAAGGAAATTTGCGTCTATTGTGTCATCGACTACCTCCTGAAATTGGACAACATAGCCTACATAGTAATCGATCCCTGCATTGTGTTCCAAGGGCCTTCGAAGTGGATGCCCCCAGCTGATCTGACAGGCATGGGTACTGAGCCTTGCTCGGGGTTCCATTGAGTACGGAAGGGGTTACCCCCGACTGACATTCCTTGAGAAGGAATTGATACCTACCAAGGATTCCAAAGATCATGTGTGGAGTAATCTCTAGTCATTTATCCCTATGAAGGAATAGTACCTTGCACTGATTTTTGTTGACAAAAAATGGGGTTGCCCCTAGTCAAGAAAGCGGTCGAAGAGAAAGCATTGTTCCCAAATGCACTGATCAAAGAGAATGACATAGATCCCACCGGTGTTGTATAGGATGAAGGTCCTAAAATGACTCTAACAAACATGCTATAATTAACATTTGGCCCAATCGACTGCTGAAAAGCACCACTGAGTGAAGGGGACGAAGGAGGTATATGACCCCCACCATAAGGGATAGCATTAAATGGGACAGTAGTTCTTGCATTTGATCCTTGCACAAGAGAGTTTGAGATTATTGCCCCAAAACCCATGGTCTGTAAAGTAGAACAAGTAAGAATATATTTTGTATCAAAGTCGAGCATCCCATATGAGAAGGGAGTGCTCGTCGTACTTTGTGTAAATGGAATAGTGGTTGAAGTCATTAAAGGTATCAGACCTCTACACAAAGTTGATGGAGTTGAGACAACTGTGGTCCTCACTGGTGAAGATGGGAGAGGAGGTAGGATGCCCCTTGAAATAGTAGTCATAACAGGAGTATGGGGACTCCTAGATTAAGTAGAAACATTCACTTCCATTGCCACTCGTAGAAATAGCTGACGCTCAGAAGATGTCACCTCGGGAGGGACAATCTAAATCAATATCGGGACCAACAAGTCGGTAATAGGAGGATTGGATGGCCTGAAACCTTCAGTTTCAAGATCAAAGATGGTGGGCTCCTCTAGATCCGCCAAGTCTCCTTGCAAAGCAGGCTTGGTCACATTTTCCTGTGGCCTAGTCACTTCAAACAACCCTTCTTGATCAATTCTTCTCCTTAACAGTGGAGGAGGTAGCTCCAAAGTATTCAATGACAGGCCCTGAAGCCTTCGCGACCAGCGGAGATATTGATATTCCACTTTGTGAAATGATCAAATGACACAGTAAGGATTGACTAGCGTAAAACACAAAGCACACACTAAATATTTTCCTAAAGATAAATGAAGCAGTCAACTAACTAGTGGGAAGGATGGTTATGCCAATCGACACTATAGAAACTAATCGGTGTAAGTGCAACTCAAACACAGAAGCACCCTCCAAGTATACTCTATGAAGCATGATCCGATGTCCACCCTATGTACCGTGATATACCCTTGCATTCACCTGTGTAAGTCTGTAAAATATGGGAAACAAGGTTTCCATATCGAAGTCAGTTACCATGCGGGTACAGTCGACAGTTGGGAAAATCGTAATGAGCAGGATAACAAGTTCAAAACCCTTCAAGGGTATCAAAATCAAGTGGTCTAGACAAAAAAAAAGGATCTCGAACAAATTCGAGGTCCACGAAGCTCCATTGGCAAATCCGATCGTTATTGTTTCTGATAAATACCCTCAATATACAATCCCCACTACGTCCAGTCCAGCTTTGGAGGGGTTATATCCTTTTCCTTTCCTCACGTGACCTCTTGCTTATCCCCTATGTTAGAGGGGGGTCCCAACTAACTCTTATGACATTGGACTTAAAGAGCTCCCTATCTCAAACTCTAATGTTTTTTTTAAAGTGGCCTTGAATATTTTCCTCTTCACACCTAATTCAAGGCCCTAAAACCCTAAACTAGTCGGTGAACCCTAGAAACAGAAAGTCTAATCATTTTTAGATTAAGCTTTAATTTTAAGGTTTGATTTACACAAAAGGTGCGGTAGTGAAACTGATGGTGTTATGAAGAGTTGAATAAGGAAGAGAAATTTAAAGCATTTGAAATAAAAATATACTTTGAAATTAAAGCAATGCTTGTAAACAACTCTTTGTAAATTTAACTTTTCTAATTTGATATTTCAAGATCTTGTAAATGAAGAAATCCTAAAACTTGCTTTCATTTGACTACAAACTACTTATATATCAGGAAATCGAAAAGAAAATTGAAATCAAGACTCATTTTTTCTTTTGCAAATAACAACCTTTCCTACTTTACCAAAAAAAATGCAAGAAAATAAAAATGTCTTTTTTTTTTATTTTTCTAACGTCTTTAACAAGGAAAAAACTGAAGTAAGAACTTTTTTTTTTTTTTTCAAAGCAAGAAACAGGAATTAAGAGAAAATTGAAAATAAGATTGATAAAGACCTTAAACCCACTATGGATTGCATGGATTTAATCAAGAAACCAAAAGGTGGATCTAAAACTTGACAGCTCGCTCTAAACCTTATACGAAAAACACAAAAAGACTAAGGAACAAGTAAACTAAAACTTTGACCCAAGCTATGGCCATTGACAGAGACTGACCAATTCAAGAAAGTCCTGAGAAGTCTGAACTTATATTAGGAAAGAAAAAAACTCTCACTTTATTAAAAAAATACTTTCATGAAACAGAGACATGGATTTTTCCATGAGCAACCTGCGTATGTACGTGGGTTGTCTATTGTGCATAGCGCGTGTGTACATGGGTTGACCCAAAACAGAGCATGTATGCCTATGATACTTTTCAAAAATAAAAAGACAAGGTAGAATTACAGGGCAGGGAAGGTTAGTATGCACCTTGTAGGTGACCAAAAACCTTAAAAAAACTCAGTAAACTTGAATTAAACTCGAAAGGAAAACAAACACAATCAATCAACCAATAACCTCCATAAAAACCCTAGAGAGATCCCCAGTATGGTCGCTAGTTCTACTAGCAGGAAAATACCCCTATAACTATTGTAGTGTTTAAAATATAGACAGAGAAAATGACTATCTAAAAGTCAACCTAGTTTATACACTAGCCCAAACATACCAAAATAAATGAACATAAATAAGTAGAAGAGAAGATCGGTAATTCTACCTTTTATCCCATGTTTGGTGATGATCTCATCAAGCTCTGTAGCTCTAAAGACTGCAAGTATCCTCCCAAGGTTGACCTACATACAAGACTAGGAAAACAAGGGCTACAAGCATGCTATTTCTATTCATAAATTATGATTAGATACAAAATGTTATGTATAAATCAAAGAAAAGACACAAAACATCATTCTTTGGGACTGGGAAAAGAGATTCTTTTATTCATCAAACAAAGACTGAAACTTACAATCCTTGTCGGCCACCATTCCGTGAACCTGGTCCAGGCTCCTCTTCAAAATTATCCAAGTGCACCTTCAATAAGCCTCTTCTCAGAATCTACTAATCACCTCAAGGAAAGGGGATGGATTGGATGGAAGAAAAGGGGATGAAGAGGGAATACTATGGCAGTAAGTCACAAAAGGTAGCAAATGCTTAGGTAAGGAAGGGAAGTGAAATTGGGCATAGTTTCACTGTTCTTATGCTTGGTTTTGAAATGGGACCCCAACACCTCCTTTTATATGAAAAAAGGATGGTTATTCGGTTGGGGGACGGGCTATAGTAGGTGAATTGGTTGGGAAACCTACAATAGCCCATGAATTCCACTGAATTCCTTACAAATTTTTAATTTTTTCAACTTTTGGAGGTATATGCGGGTAGTGTGTTGTGCAACAAGCGTATGCACATGGGATGTCTAGAATGAAACAAGTGTATCTATGTGGGATGTAGTGGTGCAGGGCACGTACATGCTCTAAAAATTAGTTTTTTAAGTAGAGCTTCTTAGCAATGATTTGGAAAATTATGCAAGTAAGAGGGCCAATGCCATGTATGCATGAGTAGGGAATTTTAGGGCTATAACAAATTGAAATACCATGCAATGGTATGAAAAGGAAATACCAATGCCTATGCATACCATTTGTATGCATAGGAAATGGTATTTCCTTTATATACTATTGCATGGTATTGCAATGTGTTGAGCACTCAACACACCCTAAAAGTCTATGTTTATTTTTTACTTTTGGGTACCACTTGATCCTTTACACTGTCTATTGTTATGTTAGACATCGGTAGAGGTAAAAGGTGAAGAAAAACGATTGTGAATTCAAAATAGCCGAGTGCCGACCTTCACCGGCGTTGGCTGATGAAATCCTTTCTTTTATACGAATATGCCTCGGGAAGGATTTTGCCGAAAACCGATTCATTCGGCTTCAGTAGAAAAGTGTAATAGCAAGTGCCACGCAAATAGAGGAGTGACACTGCCGACGACCGACTCCCGAGACATTTTCAATGACAAAATCTTATAAAGATGATGACCCACCGAGAAGAGGTGTACCTGAACTTTCCCCTGATCACCAATCCCTGACATCATCGGCATCAGAAGTTTTATCAAGAGAATATTAATAGAAGTAACACACAGATAATAGTCAATCCTCGATCTATGCATCGTAGTGATGTGATGTGACGAGATGTTTTAACCCCCGAATGTGTTAGGTATGCCACATTCAAGGATCTTAGTTAATTCATGGATCGCGCATTAGTTACTAATTCATGAGCAAATCAAAAGGAACCGTTAAACCCACCGATACAATGCATCTTCCTCCTCACCTCCATCGTCGACCAGTTAACATTTGTCTACAGAAATATGATAGTAGTTTATTTTGAATCTACATTCATTACTCATATTAACTAATTGATATGATTGATAGTACCTCTCCGGTTATATCCTTTTCTAGTCATTGTGTATGATCCTATTCTGCGCAGCAAGAAATTCAAAACAAACAGAAGAGCGAAGCTAACAGTCCGGAGGAAATGTCCAAAGTTCAGTGAGTATTAAACAATTATCTTAGCAAGAATTACAGGTATGTATCCTCTTATGGTGTTTTTTACGCTCCATTTATTTGTTCTCACCCAATGTCGCTCTATACACATGTTTAAAGGGAAGTTTTAATTGCAGGAATGATGCCTCCAAAGAAACACTCTACCAGGGAATCACCCAGAGCACCAAAGATGAAAGAATCAGAATCAGGAGAGGGCTCCTCCCCAATCGTGGAAAAACAATTGGAATTTGCTTCCAAGCCAGTGCCCGTCATCAAGACGATCACCAAAGAGGCCTTCGTGCAACTCCCAACTTTTGGAGACACAATGGCAAACATTGGATCCAAAAGAACATTTCCTTGTTGGGAAGAAGTGTTCAAGAAAATCAAGAGCGAGGAACCCCTCAAGTATACCCATCACAACGACCCTGACACGAGGAAGCTCGATGAATAGGTCCTCCCAAATATTCATAGGGATTATTTTCACATGGTAGCGAGTCGATCTCCGATGTTTCCTTGCATTGAGATCCTGAAGTGGCTCATTGACCATGTTGATGCACAAAAGTTTTTGATTAACGATGACAATGGTGAATGTGTCGGGGTCTTCCTCCCATCATAGGTCCAGGGTTATTACAAGCTCAGGGATTCTGAAGAAAAGATGAGCACCATTTTCGTGCTAAGTTTATATGCCTCACATGATACCAGCAAGATTATGGCATCCTGGTGGAGGGAAGACAAAAACTTCACAAACCGGACTGTCGGATGGTATCCAAAAATCAATCTTAGGGAACCATACATATATCTCATGGCTCTTCTCTGTAGGTTTCATGGAGAGAAAGATTGTTCCCAATTTTCAGAGGCTTGGATGCCTTTATCTTACACAATGGCCATTTCAGGAAAGAGTTTCAATTGGGGCACCATCATCTCCAAACAGATGAGCACTTGCATAAGGCAAGCCCATATGATAAAGGAGGGAGAGGCTCTCGTCTTCTACATGGCCTCATATCTTCTGGATATCATCTGCACCAGGAACTCTTTCTCTGGAATGAACCTAAATTGGCACTCCTCGAAGCTCCCAGTACATATATACTTCAACATCTTATGGGAAAACAGGTACAAAAAATCCTATGTTGTTGTCTGTGATCATTTTATTGCACGCAATTATTCCTTTCTCTTCCGGAAAGAGTGCCCTAGGCTATCAGACGAAGCAAAAATGGTTATATAAAAAGTTGTTCATTGGTATTTAGATGAGCGTGAAACCTACATTAGGGTTTTCAGCACCACAAGGGCTCCCCATTTGTTACCTTTGTATGCTCCCAATCGACTAGTATTGGGGGAAATTTGCTATTAAACCATTTTGCAGGGGTATAATTCCACTTTATTAAAAGATAAGAAGCATGCTTTCATACCATATGGATTTCATATTGTCTTCTACATGGTCAAAGACACAGCGCATACTAAACAAGAAGGGCTCAAACAATTAGAATATCGGTTTTGAAAAAACGATCACAGGGGCTTGGCCCTACAACATGCGTGGCAGGTATCTTCCTATTGGCCTTATGCATGTGACCGGTTTGAGGATGAAATTTTCACTGAAAACACTCAATATTGGAATGAGGTAGTGGCAAGGAGATATGACCCTCAAATGACCAGATTCAAAGCCATGATTTGGGAAGAGAAAACAATGTCTTTGGAGCAGACCGCTCAAAAAATTCTGAGGACCTGGGAAGGAACGATAGCACATGAATTGGGTGAGGAAATAGGTGATCCCCAAGAAGACATTGAAGTTGTGGGAGGTCATAAGGAATCCTAGATACAAATCGGGGATTCCTCTAAAGTTCAAGTTACACCGAGGATGGTGGAACTCTTGTACCATCATATCCAACTGTTAATGAAATGGATGCAGGACGATATGTACCTTGTTGTAACACCTATGCTTTAAAATAGTATCCAAAGTGTCCTGATGGATCCAAGTGGCCCTAATTCCTTAAATCCCGATAACACCAACGGATCAAGTAACCCTGGATCCACAACATTTCCAGTCAAATCCCCGGAAGGCGGAACAATTCCACTAGAGGTAGGTCGGGTGTTGATAGAAACACAAGCACCTAATCCCCTAGGAAAACTTATACAAGTATATAGTGATGATGAGAGTCCAGAACCATCTCACGGCACTCCAGTGTCTGTCCAAGAGTAAGAAGGTCCCGATAAAACCCCTTCCCCTGAGACTGAAGTGCGAAACAAGGAATTCTCACAAAAGGAAACAAAAGTCGAAAGCAGCCTCAACACAAAAGACTCTGATAAATCAGGAACTGAAGCGGATATGAACGATGAGCCCGAACCTGGGGAGACAAAGAAAGGATCTCCGCAAAAGGAAATTGGAATTTCTGCAGCCGACGAATAAGCAAGTAACAAGTATGTACCTGACACTTCTATTTTGCCCAATATTCAAATCGTCGACGAGCAACAAGTAGCGGTCAGACCTGCAAGGAAAATCAAGTAAGTTCAAGAGCCCACTCTCAAACAAATATACACCGTTGGTATCCTGGGAAACAACCTCGCATGGGGAGATCAATAGATACCAGAGCTAGTAGATGATGTAGCAGAAATCTATGCGATCTCCTAAGATCAGAAGAGAAAGTCCATCGTTCAAAAGAATGCAAAGAAGAGAAGGATCACTTTGGATCACTCCATCTTGGTCACTGCAGAAGAGAACTTAATAAACAAAACAGACGCTTGTACGTCTGAACTGATTGGTGTGGGAAAGGCCTTTCAAACGCCACCTTGGATAGAGCTAGGAGGGACAAAAAGGACCTGGCCTCCACCCTAAAGGAGCTCGAACACTTGCGCCATCTGGTCGAATACTAAAAGGCACCACACAAACCACTGTGTATCTTAAAGGTGAGTTCGATGGAATTTACAATGAGTTCAAGAATGAAATACACCTGTTAATCTCGAATATAGCCGAGTTCCAGGAAGACACTCTCATAGCACTCGCAACATGTAAAGAGATGGAGCAATGGTATGATAAATCCCAGCAAGTAGTAGAAACACTTGAATACATTGAAGTAGTCCAACAAGGCCGAGAGAAGGAAGAACATGGCATTCAGCTGGTGAGTAAAAATAGTCTCAATCACATGAAGCGATTAGCCTAATACTGGGCTAAAATGTCTCAGGACCCACACCGAGAAATCCAAGAGCAATGGACCAAATTCCAGAAGCATTGGAATAAAATCAATAAGGTGATAAAGGATATTGGGCTCCCCGAGTTCGATGCCCCCGATCATATCATAAACCTGAGAGACATAGTCAAACTGCACATCGAACAAGGCTCGCTATGGATCGAAGAGTTATCCAAGACTACCGATGCAAGTCTAGGTAAAGTGCAAAGATTCACAGAGCACCCGATCAAATCTTGAACCATGCTGCAGCAGTTGAAATTCAGTTTAGTAAAATATCGGGCACATGCAATGGATATCAGGGGAATATATGCGGCTCCAATGGAACAACACAAATTTCCATGGGCCCATACATGTGAAGAACTATTTGTCAGATGGTTTGAATATGAAAGAAGTCACCCTTTCAAAGAGTTATATCAGGTGGACTGTTAAAGAAACTATTGGATGGTAGTGCCATGTGGAAATTTTTGTTTGTCTCAAACTATAGTTAGTCATTGATTATAGTTAAAACCTTATATTATAAATAAATACATCAACCAATGGAGAAGGGTCGATGGTTGTTGTAAGAACTCTTTCTTTTTGGTTGTTAAGAATTATTTTGATACTGCTATGAATTGAGAAGTCCTTCTGGACCAAAGACAAACTATTTTCATCAGATGCATGTGATTGGACTTGGATAAGAACTACTTCCTATATTTTGTTTCATGAATCATGCAGTAATGAGTAAGAGCAATTAATTTTGTTTTCAAGTTATCTAGTGCAATGTTTTGATGTTCTTTGCTTTGATGATGAAGATTAATCACTGTGTTATGATGTAATGCATGGTTATGGTAGATGAATTATTTTTCTTGCCATTATCTTATTACATATGTGCTTTCTTTCTAATAGTTAATTTCTCAGATAGTAATTAGATTCTCACATGGTTAATGTATTAGTACTAGGCCCGTGTTATAGAGTAATTGTCTTCATGTTGAGCAATGGGTTATCCCAAGCTTAACCTCTTCCCCAATAGTTAAACTTAATCATGTTAATTTTCAAGCTGGTTTATGATGGCTTGCATATCTCATATCAGCACCACCCAAGAGAAACTACAGAAGAAGATAGTCCTAATTGAAGGAAGAGTCTTCACAAAGAAACACTAATCCCATCGATAAATTGGTCGGATCGCAAGATATTTAGAACCAGTCCATTATAAACATTGCAAAGTCTAATTGGGCCTTGGTGGCGGGTTTGGTTCCTGCTATTGAGTCAGGGGATTTAGGTCCCATCAACATAATTGGCGCTAGAAGGAGGGCCTAAGAATGAATGGCTAAATATATATCTTATCTATCACTCCAAACAACCTATAGATTCATAACAACCCACATGCATGGCTAGTCTATCACAACACAACCCACACATGTTGAGTATTCCCGAAACGGATAACTCACCCCAGCCTGAGGAAGAACCTTTTCACCCTGAAATACCTTACGCTCTTCATCACGAGGAAGTGAATCAATTCAGGAGAATCACTAGAGCCTATGCTCGACAGATCGGTGCATTGTCCTTAGCTTCTATCTTCCCTCACAGAAAACAACAAAGAAGACTAGTGGTCAGCACTCCTGACGAAGTTTTCATACACTCCATAGAAGACTTAATAGATTTCACGATTACCGAAATCCAAGAACCTCTAGATCTGATACCCGAAATGTCAGCCGCAGGGTCTCTGATCCAAACAACTTTTCAAAAGAAGAAGAGTTCAACTCAGATTCTGAAGACATGGAGGATAATAATAACCATGAGGAAGAAAGGGAGATCCCACTTCAGAACAACCAACCTTGGTTGGTCGGAGATGCAGTAGTTGTCCCTGGACAAGTACATAATCTTCCCCGACATCTGGAGAAACTACTACCCAAGTACGATCCCGAAACTTCATGTTTACCTGAAGATCATATCAAGAAGTTCATACTTGTGATCAAACTTATGAACATTCAACATGAAGACATAGTATGCAGACTGTTTCCCTACACTTTTGAAAATTCATCTTCCACGTGGTATTTTAATTTTCTAGTAGGATCCATAACCAGCTGGACTAAGTTCTAGAAAGATTTTCTAGATAAATTTGCAGAAGAAACTAATATGGGAGCTATGATGGCTGAGTTGTTTGCATCCACCATGAGTCTGAAAGAGAGGCTTAAACATTTCAACCAAAGATTCACGACCATCTTGAACAAATTCCATCCCGAGGCAAAACCAACTCAAGAGTTGCAAATCGAGGTTTATGCCAATGCGCTCTCGGCTTCTAATTCTATGTTTGTAAAAAGAGTCGCTAAGAAAACCCTTGAGGAAAATTTTGAAGAGGCCAAGACAATAGAATTATAGATGAAAGGACTTAAAAAATTCCACGCCTCTTTAGTGAAAAAGGAAACCCAACTCCCTCCCAGAAAACCAAGGCCAAAGGCCCTATAAGCCTTTCTTTAAAATAAATCCTCCTTTCAAATCAATTGAACCCCCTCTAGATAACTTAAATATTGATATAGGGAATGTCATGTCTAATTATTTTTGTACTTATCATCAGGAAAAACACTCCAAAAGAGACTTCCCTCAATGGGTACATGCCAAGAATTTGATGGCCAATCGGTTTCTAGACGAAGTTTCCCTGACCGAATAGCCAAGCAATTTGGTCTTGAATATTGCTGACCAGGAAGAAGTGGATCCACCGTAAGATACAACCATGTTGATATGGGATCTCAACCTGATCATGCCTTTCAACGACCTATTTGATCCCCAAGAGAGACCCGCAGAAGTTTCGGTGATACAGACGCATAGTAAGGGTTCGCCCGGATCGAAAGACACTGACGCCACCCAGGTCTCAGAGAGTAAGGAAAATCTTGATCGCCCGAATACATCTTTCTCTCTCGGTAAGAAACCTATAAGAATTCATAACCGGGAATCACCCAAATTAGATTACAACGTGGTCGAAGACTTGAAGAAGTTAAGGGATAATATATCTGTCATCGAAATATGTAGGATTCCCCAGCAGAAATACTTTATGTTGCAATATTTGAGCTCGGTAGACGATCCGACGATAGGAAACTGTCAGAAGAGAAATCTATCCCCAACAGATCTAGTAAGCAAGCCGACCATAAATACCTACTCAGGATATAGGAAGGAAAATCCTTTTTTCCCACCTTTCCTTTTAACGTTTGAAGTCTTCAACATAAATATTCACAACTGTCTGGTGGATTCCAGGGCGTCTTCTAATGTGATGCCCTTGTCCATTTGTAATAAATTAGGTTTCATCCCGCTCAAAAGTGATAAGCATGTCATACAGCTAGACAAAACCTAGGTCAAGGTCATGGGAGAACTCAAAGATGTGATGATCAGGATAGTGACACATCCTAATTTCATGCAAGTAATTGACATCATTGTGGTAGATATCCCAGAGGCATATGGTATATTGTTGAGTCGAGATTGGTCTGAAAAGATAAATGGGTATTTCAATACATACTGGGAACACCTTTGGTTTCCATTGAAGGGATACAAGAACATGATCAGGATCGATAGGGAGATATATCTGAGGCATACAGTCACTGATCTAGAAACCCTAAACGAACCCGCATCTACAGATTTCCCCATATTGGGAAGTTATTCCTACAATTCCCACTTCGGGAACTTTTCTCCTCTCCTATCATATATTCCTCTTACCCAAAACTCCAAAATGTTTTTTCAGGATGAATCGTCGACGCCGACAGTAGACTCTCTTTTCTGTCAAAACCCCGCGCTAGGACTTGTGAAAGAAAAGGTCGGAGAACAAAAAATGAGTGAGGGAAGAGAAAGGAGTCGTTTTCATTCACAAACTTGGACCCTCTATTTTGATGGATCTAAATCACAAGAAGGGTCAGGAGCAGGGTGCATCCTCATCGATCCTAAGGGTAAATGTCATTTCTTATCTTGTAGACTAGAATTCGAATGTACCAACAACACTGTCGAGTATGAAGCTTTAGTACAAGGGTTAAAGAAAGCCATATATCTGGATGTCAAGGAATTGAAAGTGTTCTGAGATTCTAAAATTATTGCTAGACAAGTGAGAAATACTATACATTGCAATTCCCCTCATCTTAAGAACTACCAGCAGGAGGTGCGTAGGTTAATAAATCACTTTGAGGCTTTCAATATCACTACGATTCCAAAAGAAAAGAATATTCCTTCTGACTCCTTAGCCACAGCTACTTCCAGACTGTCACCTTTAGAAGATTATGAAGTATCCCAATTCACTGTAGAGATGCTCTACAAACCATCAGTACCCAATAACATTTCTAATTGGAAAGTCTTTGAGGGATATGAACAGATCATAAGCTTCTTAACCAACCAATACAATTTCAAAGATATCACTATTAACGATGAAGAGTTTCAAGAGAAATCAACCGAAACTAATCCTCGGACACAACAACATATGGATAAATCAAAGGCTCATGCAATCCCAAAGGGGATAGCTAATTTATAGAATCAGTTTGATAGAAAGGAATGATTCAAAGGACCTAAGAATGAAAAGACTGGTAGCTCTTGCTCGCTACATGAAACTGTAAATCTTGGAACCCCAGAGAACCCAAAGCATGTGAATCTTGGCAAAACCATATCTAAGGAAGAGAGGAAATCCTACCTCATATTATTCAGAGAATACCAGGTTGTTTTCTCATGGTCCTATAAGGATATGAAAACATATGATACCCGCATTATTCAACACACCATCCCGTTGAAACCTGAAGTGAAACCTTTGCAACAAAAGATCTAAAAGTATCATCCATCCCTAGAACCTCTCATGTATCACGAATTAAAGAAGCTTTTAGATGCAAAGATAATTTTCCAGGTTAGGCATTCTGCCTAGGTAGCAAATCTTGTTTCGGTAAGGAAAAAATCGGGAGAAATCTGGCTATGTGTAGATTTTCAGAACCTCAACAGGGCTTCATAAAAAGACAATTATCCAGTCTCGTCGATGGAACAACTCCTGCAGACCGTGTCGGGCTCAGAGATCTTCTCTCTACCAGAAAGTTTCTCATGCTACAACCAAGTACTGGTTTCGGAGGAAGATCATTTAAAAACCACTTTCCAAACCAAATGGGGAACTTTCACTTACAAAGGCATGCCTTTAGGGTTAATCAACGCAGGAGAAACCTTCCAAAGGTCCATGGATGTGGATTTTCAGGGACTTATCAATAAATGTGTGGTAGTGTATCTAGATGTTGTAATAGTATACTAGAAGAATAGAGAAGAGCACATCCAACAGTTAACTTAGATCTTCAAGAGATGCAGGAAATATGGAATATACCTCAACCCTAAGAAAACTATCTTCGGTGTTGAGGAAGGTAAGTTGTTATGTAATATTATATCTCAAGCAAGGATTCGCATATACCCGGAGAGGATTAAGGCCATATATCAACTCCCATTACCCCATAACAAGAAAGCTATGCAGTCCTTTTTTTGGGCAAGTCAATTTTGTGAGGAAGTTCACTCCCGACTTTGCCAAAATCATCAAACCTTTACAAAAGATGATTTGCAAGGATGTTGAATTTGAGTGGGATGATGAGTGGAAAGTCACTTTCAATAATATCAAAGAGGCCATATCCCAAGCCCCGGTGTTGCGAAGTCCCGATTTCAATAGAGACTTTTTCCTCTATACTTTCGCCTTCGATCAATCGCTAGCCGCAGTATTGACTAAGAAGGATAATGACAACAACGAAGCCATGGTTTCATTTATGAGTATTAATATTCAAGGAGATAAGCTCAACTACCCTGCTATAGACAAGCAAACCTACATGGTCTATAAGGCGGTAAAGCATTTCAGATCTTTTAAATTGAAGAATCAAACTAAGGTACTTGTGTCGCACCCTGTAGTCTGATCCTTGTTTACCCAACAAGAAATGGGGGAAAGAAGAGGGAACTGGATGGAAGTAGTCCAGGAATTTGATCTAGATATAAAACCTGCCAAACTAGTAAAAGGACAAGGTTTACGCAATCTTGTAGCCGAAGCCCAAGATCGAGTAACTGAAGATTCTGGATGGGAAAACGAAATGGCATTATGGTGATGTGAAGTAACATACATCTCCCCAGGACAAGACTCCTGGTACAATGATTTAACTTATATTCTACATCAAAGGACTTGTCCATGATGGCCCCGCTGGAGGACATTTCGCCAAAAACACCACCGCTCATAAGATCCTGAGAGCCAGCTATTATTGGCCCACCTTGTTCAAAGACGCTCATGCATATGCTAGGAACTTCAAGGATTTTCAAGTAAGTGCCGGAAAGGAGAAAAGAGAGGTAGTTCCACTTCAACCTGTGACTGTCTCTAGGCCTTTCGAGCAATGGGGATTGGATATAATATGGGAAATTACCCCAAGCTCTTCGAAACTGCACAAATACATCCTTATTGCCACCGATTATTTCACAAAATGGGCAGAATCCATTCCTCTAACTCAAGTAAATGAGAATATAGTGATCCAATTTATAGAACAACAACTGATCACAAGGTTTGGTGTCCCCTCTATTCTAGTTTTTGACAATGTAGCTTACTTTTCTTCCACTCTATTGACAGAGTTTTCTTTGGACAGGGGATTCATAATCAAGTACTCTGCAAATTATTAACCTTAGGGAAATGGTGTGGCAGAATCAACTAATAAAAACCTAGTAAGGATATTAAAGAAGATGTTTACAGATAACCAAATGAATTGTCATAATCTACTTCATAATTCTCTATGGGTTGATAGGATCACACCAAAAGAAGCTATAGGAAATTCCCCATAATTTTTGTCTACGGGCAAGAAGCCATCCTCCCAAATGGGATTTATCTACCATCTCTTCAATTGGCCCAAGATTCCAACGAGGAACCCTCATCGGCCATGAAACAAAGAATCAACACTCTGCTCATGATGGAAGAAGAGAGAGAAAAGGCTAAGTCAAAATTCTCAGCTCATCAACAGATAGTGAAAAGATGGTTTGATAAGAATAAAGATAAAGAGAAGAATTTTGAAGTAGGAGACTTGGTCCTGAAATGGGACAAAGCGAATGAACCAAAAGGGAAACATCCTAAGTTTTAGAACATGTGGCTTGGACCTTTCTTGGTGGTTGAGAAGATTGGGGAAGGCACATATTGATTAAAGAGTCTTAGGGGAGAACCTGATGCCCTCCTAGTGAATGGCCAAGCCCTAAAACAATACTTCCAATAAAAAAATTAAAAAAAAGAATAGAAATTGAGTCAGGTTCATAGGAAGCAGAGAAGGAACAAAGATTATTCTTTTCCCCAGTGAATCGCCATTTGTTGAGCACTCAACACACCCTAAAATTCTATGTTCATTTTTTACTTTTGGGTACCATTTGATCCTTTACACTGTCTGTTATGCCTCCAGTATGAAACTAATACTTGCGCTTACTTTTTATGTTCATTCTAAAGCCTACCTGAACATACAACAAAGAATCATCTTAACACTAAAAGGGACTTAAAAACTACTCGAAGTTCAGCAACCTAAAGTTTTTCCCCGACTCGCTCAGTAAATTTAGCATCAATAGAGGTAAAAGGTGAAGCAAATTGATTGTGAATTCAAAATAGACGAGCACCGACCTTCATCGACATCGGTTGATGAAAGCCTTTCTTTTCTACAAATAAGCCTCGAGAAGGATTTTTTCGAAGACTGATTCATTTGGCTTTGGCAGAAAAGTGTAATAGTAAGTACCACGCAAATATAGGAGTGAAACCGTCGACTCCCGAGACATTTTCGACGATAAATCTTATAAAGATGATGACCCACCGAGAAGAGGCACACCTGAAATTTCCCCCAATCACCAATCCCCGAAATCATCAGGATCAGAAGTTTTATCAAGAGAATATTAATAGAAGTAACACACATATAATAGCCGATCCCCGATCTATGCGCCAGAATGATGTGACGTGATGAGACATTTTAACCCTTGAATGTGTTAGGTATGATGCATTCAAGGCTCTTAGTTAATTTGTGGATCACACATTAGTTACTAATTCATCTGCAAATATAAAGGAACCGTTAAACCCTTGATACAATGCATCTTCCTCTGCACCTTCGTCGTCGACCAGTTAACATTTGTTTGTAGAAATCCGATAGTAGTTTATTTTGAATATGCATTCATTACTCGTATTAACTAATTGATATGACTAATAGTACCTCTCCAGTTATATCCTTTGTGATTCATGGTGTATGATCCTATTCTATGCAGCAAGAAATTCAGAACAAACAAAAGATAAAAGCTAACAGTCTGGAGGAAATGTCCAAATTTCAGTGAGTATTAAACAATTATCTTAGCAATCATTATAGGTATGTATCCTCTTGTGGTGTTTGTTATGCTCCATTTAATTTTTCTCACCCAATGTTATTATGTACACATGTTTAAAGGGAATTTTTAATTGCAGGAATGATGCCTCCAAAGAAACCCTCTACCAGGAAATCACCCAAAGCGCCAAAGATGCAAGAATCAGAAGCAGGAGAGGGCTCCTCCCCAGTTATGGTAAGAATATTGGAATTCGCTTCCAAGATAGTGCCCATCATCAAGACGATCACCAAAGAGGCCTTCGTGGATCCCCTAGCCTTCGGAGATACAAAGGCAAACATTGGAGCCAAAACAACATTTCCTCATTGGTAAGAAGTGTTCAAGAAAATCAGGAGGGAGGAACCCCTCGAGTATATCCCACACAATGACCCTGACATGAGGAAGCTCGATGACAAGGTCCTCCCAAATATTTGTAGGGCTTATTTGCACATGGTAGCGAGATGGTATCCAGGGTTTCCTTGCATTGAGCTCCTGAAGTGGATCATTGACCACGTTGATGCACAAAAGTGTTTGATTAACAATGACAACGGTGAATGTGTCGGGGTCTTCCTCCCATCAGAGGTCCAGGGCTACTACAAGCTTAGGGATTCCGAAGAAAATATGAGCACCGATTTCGTGCTAAGCTTCTATGCCTCACATGATACCAGCAAGATTATGACTTCCTGGTGGAGGAAAGACAAAAAATTCACAAACCGGATTTTTGGATGGTATCCAACAACCAATCTTAGGGAACCATACATATATCTCATGGCTCTTCCTTGCAGGTTGCATGGGGAGAAAGATTGTTCCATTTTTTCAGAGGCTTGGATGACTCTATCTTACACAGTGGCCATTTCATGCAAGGGTTTCAATTGGGGCGCCATCATCTCCAAACAGCTGAGAACTTGCATAAGGCAAGCCCAAATGCCAAAGGAGGTTGAGGCTCCCACCTTATACATGGCCTTGTATCTTCTAGACCTCATCTACGCTAGGAACGCTTTCTATGGGATGAACCTAAATTGGCACTCCTCAGAGCTCTTGGTACATGTATACTTCAACATCTTATGTGAAAAAAGGTACAAAAAAACCTATGTTGTTGTCTATGATCATTTTATTGCACGCATTTATTCCTTTCTCTTCAGGAAAGAGTGCCCTAGATTGCTAGATGAAGGAAAAAAGGTTATATCAAAATTTGGTCACTGGTATTTAGATGAGCGTGAAACCTACATTAGGGTTTTCGTCACCACAGGGGCTCCCCATTTGTGACCTTTGTATTTTCTTGATTGACTAGTATTGGTGCAAATTTTCTATCAAACCATTTTGCAGGGGTATAATGCCACTTTAGTAAAATATAATAAGCGATATTTCATACCGTATGGATTTCATATTGGCTTCTACATGGTCAAATACACGGCGCATGCTAAACAAGAAGGGCTTGGTCAATTATAATATCGGTTCCAAACCAATCGGTTTGGCAGACATGATCCCAAGGGCTTGGTCCTACAACATGTGTCGCAAGTATCTTCTTGTTGGCCTTATGCCCATGACCGGTTCGAGGATGAAATTTTTACTGAAAACGCTCAATATTGGAATGAGGTAGTGGCAAGGAGAGCTGACCCTTGAAAAACCAAATTCAATGCCATGAGTTGGGAAGAGAAAACGACGTCTTTGGAGCAGACAACTCAATAAATTCTCAAGACCCAGGAAGGAACAATATCACATGAATTGGGTGAGGAAATAGGTGATCCCCAAGAAGACATTGAAGTTATGGGAGTTCATTAGGAATCCCCGATACAAATCAGGGATTCCCCTGAAGTTCAAGTTACACCAGGGATGGCGAAACTCTTGTACCAGCAAAGCCAGTTGCTAATGAAATAGATGTAGGATGATCTATACCTTGTTGTAACATATGTGCTTTAAACTAGTATCCAAAGTGTCCCGACGGAGCCAAGTGGCCCTGGTTCCTTAAATCTTGATAACACCAACGGATCAAGTAACCTTGGATCCACAACATTGTCGGTCAACTCCCCGGAAGGCAGAACAATTCCACTAGAGGCGGGTCTCGTTTCCATAGAAACACAAGTGCCTAATCCTCTGAGAAAACTTATACAAGTATATAGTGATGATGAGAGTCCAGAACCATCTCACAAAACCCCGGTGTGTGTCCAAGAGGAAGAAGGTCCTGAGAAAACCCCTTCCCCTGAGCCCGAAGTTCGAGACAGTGAAGTCTCACAAAAGGAAACAGAAGTCGACATCAGCCTCAACATGAAAGACTCCGATAAATTAGGAATTGAAGCGGATCTAAACGACGAGCCCGAACCCGGGGAGACAAAGAAAGTATCTCCACAAAAGGAAATTGGTAGTTCTATGGCCGATGAACAAGAAAGTAACAAGTATGTACCCGACACCTATATTCTACCCAATATTCAAATCCCCGACGAGCAACAGGTAGCGATCGGAACTGCAAGGCAAAGCAAGGAAGTTGAAGAGCCCACTCTCAAACAAATATACACCACAAGTAGCCTAGGAAACAACCTCACATGGGGTGATCAACAGATACCAGAGTTGGTAGACGAGGTAGCAGTTGTCTATGCGATCTCCTACGATCAAAAGAGAAAGGTCATCGTTCAAAGGAATGGAAGGAAGAGAAGGATCACTTTGGATCACTCCATCTTAGTCACTATAGAAGAGAAATTAATCAACACAACAGACGCCCATACGTCTAAACTTATTAGCGTGGGAAAGGCCCTTTCATACGCCACCTTGGATAGAGCTAGGAGGGATGAAAAGGAACCGGTCGCCGCCCTAAAGGAGCTCCAATACTTGCGCCATCTGGACGAATACTACAAAGGTGCCACGCAAACCGTTGTGTATCTTAAAGGTGAGTTCCATGGAATTTACAACAAGTTCAAGAATGAAAGACACTTGTTAATCTCGAATATAGCTGAGTTCCAAGAATACACTCTCATGGAACTCGCAACATGTAAAGAGATGGAGCGATGGTATGAGAAAGCCCAGCAAGTAGTAGAAATACTTGAACACATTGAATCAATCCAGCAAGGCCGAGAGAAGGAAGAACATGACATTCAACGGGTGAGTAAAATAATTATCAATCGCATGAAGCGATCAGCCGAATATTGGGCTAAAATGTCTCTGGAGCCACACCGAGAAATCCAAGAGCAATGGACCAGATGCCAAAAGCACTGGAATAAAATCAATAAGGTGATAAAGGATATTGGGCTCCCCGAGTTCGGTGCCCCAGATCATTTCATAAACCTAAGAGACATAGTCAAGATTCACGTCGAACAAGACTCTCTATGGACTGAAGAGTTAGCCAATACTGTCGATGCAAGGCTAGGGAAAGTGCAAAGATTCACAGATTACCCGATCAAATCTTGAACCATGATGCAGCAGCTAAACTTCAGTTTAGTAAAATACCAAGCACATGCAATGGATATCAGGGGAATATATGTGGCTCCAATGGAACAACACAAATTTCCATGGGCCCATACGTGTGAATAACTATTTTTCAGATGGTCTAAATATGAAAGAAGTCACCCTTTCAAAGAGTTATCTCAGGTGGTCTGTTAAAGAAACTGTTGGATGGTAGCGCCATGTGGCTATTTTTTTTTGGCTCAAACTGTAGTTAGCCATCGATTAGAGTTAAAACCTTATATTATAAATAAAGACATCGATCAATGGATAATGGTTGATGGTTGTTGTAAGAAATCTTTCCTTTTGGTTGTTAAGAATTATTTTGAGACTGTTATGAATTGAGAAGTCCTTCTGGACCAAAGACAAACTATTTTCATCAAATGCATGTGATTGGACTTGGAGAAGAACTACTTCTTAACCTGTGTTTCATGAATGATGCAGTAATGACTAAGAGCAATTAATTTTGTTGTCAAGTTATCTGGTGCAATTTTTTTATGTTCTTTGCTTTGATGATGAAGATAAATCATTGTGTTATGAGGTAATGCATGGTTATGGTAGATGAATTATTTTTCTTTCCATTATCTTATTACATATGTTCTTTCTTTATGATCGTTAATTTCTCAGACAGTAATTAGATGCTCACATGGTTAATGTATTAGTACTATGCATGTGGTATAGAGTAATTGTCTACATGTTGAGCAACAACTTATCCCAAGCTTAAACTCTTCCCCAGTAGTTAAACTTAATCCTGTTAATTGTCAAGTTGGTTTATGTTGGCTTGCATCTCTCATATCATCCCCACCCAAGATAAAATATAGAAGAATATAGTCCTAATTGAAGGAAGATCCTTCACAAAGAAACACAAAGCCCATCGATAAATTGGATGGATTACAAGATCTGGAGAACCATTCCATTATAAATGTTGCAGAGTCTAATTGGGACCTGATGGCGGATTTGGTTCCTACTGTTGAGTCAGGGGATTTAGGTCCCATCAACACAATGGTACGCATAGGAAATGGTATTTCATATGCATACTATTTCATACTATTGCAATACCAATGGTGTGCCTTTGCAATGGTATGCAAAGACAATACCACTTCCTATGCATACCAATGGTATTGGATTTACATACCATTTCATACCATTGCAATGGTAAGAAACCAAAATACCATTTCCTATGCATACCATTGCATAACATTGCAATGTCATGGAATGGTATGCAATGTTATGAAAGGGAAATACCAATGCCAATGCATACCATTGGTATGCATAGGCAATGGTATTTTCTTTGCATACCATGCAATGGTATGCAATGGTATGCATAGGCATTGGTATTTCCTTTGCATACTATTTCATACCATACCATAATACCCTACCATTGTCAATGCATGCATACCATACCATACCATTGTCAATGCATGCATACCATACCATACCATACCATTGCCAATGAATGCATATCATACCATTACCATTGGTATGGTATGCATTGTATAGGTATGGTATGCATTGCATTGCATTTCATTGGTATGGTATGCATTGGAAATGGAAATGGAAATGGTATGGTATGCATTGGTATGCCAATGCATACCATACCATTGCCAATGCATTGGTTTGGTATGCATTGCCTTGCCATTTCCTTGTATGGTATGCATTGGAAATGGTATGGTATGGTATGGTATGCATTGGCATTGACAATGTAAATGGAAATGGTATGGTATGGTATGGTATGCATTGGTATGTATTTCCATTGACAATGGCAATGGAAATGGTATGGTATGCATTGGAAATGGTATTCTATGGCATGGTATGCATTGGAAATGGCAATGGTATTCATTGGAAATGGTATGGTATGCATTGGCAATGGTATGGTATGCATTGGAATTGGCAATGGTATGGTAGGCATTGGCATTGTCAATGGTATGGTATGCATTGGAAATGGTATGGTATGGTACCACATGAGTTGGCATTGGAAATGGAAATGGAAATGGTATGGTATGCATCTACAAGGTTTTGTACTATATGGTGACCTTTTTCTACACTTTTGATTGTTTTAATGCTTAAAATTCTCCTAACAACAGTCAAACTTCTCGATTTTAAAAAAGATAAAAATAATTGACATTTAACAGCATCAGATATTGGTTCAAAATATTCTTTAATTATTTTATAAGAGTTATAACGAATAGTACGGTTAGGTAACTTACCTTCAAGTGATGCTAGACCACTTTCATAGACCTGGATGCATTTAGGAGTTCTTTTCCGCATAGTTCTCAATCTAGGTAGCGATGATGAACACCTATTCTGAGACTCTTGACCTCCATGTTGTGTAGTTAACAATATTTTGATTCTTGTCCCTTATATGGGAGGAGAGTGCACATGGGATTGTCTAGCTTATAGAACATTTGACTTTCCAACAAGAGATTGCACCACAAGAACTTCTTCACCACAATGTTGTACACCAATTGCTTCTCTAATTCGATCCATTTTATAATCAGCTCCAAGAAAATCCTCCATCATCTAATCATCCACAAAAATTTGTCTTGATGAGATATTGTTTGGATTTATCTCTAATGAAATATTTCACTTTTCTTCTGGTGATGGAGGAGAAACAATAGTGACATATGTTCCACTAGAAATTGGATTTCCCTCTTCTGAAAGCCTATGCTTTGACATACATAACCTTTTTTTTTCTCTTTCTTCTTCTACCTTTTCAATCGATTTATTTTTTCTTGAGGACATTCTTTTTCGAATTTGGTGGTTCCCCATGTTTAAATATAAGAATTTGCTTCCAAACACCCACCACAAATTTGTCTTTGTATTATGTAATAAGGCACAACCAAGTGGAGAAATTTGTTTTTGTATTACAAAATAAGACACATCTAATAATTCCAATTCCAATTCCAATTCCAATTGCACTTGGACAATTTTTTCTTCCAATTCCAAGAAGATGCAAGAATATACAAACAACAATGCCAATTTCACTTGGACAAATTTGTCTTCCAAGTCCAAGAAGAAACAAGAAGATACAAAAAAAAATTTCAATCGCACTTCGACAAATTTTTGTTCCAATTCCAAGAAGACAGAAGAAGATGCAAACAACAATTCCAATTGCACTTGGACAAATTTGTCTTCAAATTCCAATAAGACACAATTAGATACAAACAAAAATTCTAATTGCACTTGACAAAGTTGTATTCCAAATTTTCCCGCAATGGTCTGGAAATAGCACAAAAGTCTTTATGAATCTAACAAGAACACTAAAAAAAAAAAAAATTGTCTATGCAGGATGTTTTTGTCTAAAGTTGTCGTGGTTTTTTATTGACCATGAGATAGATGAGGTGGGGTGTGCTTGGCACCAAAAAATTCCCAGCAGGAACATGCATGCATTCCTAGACCACGTGGGCACTAAAGTGCATGCACATTCTAGGAATGCGTGTGTGTTCTTGTTGAGCATAGACAACCAACTCAATCAAGTCACAGGAGCACGTGCACACTCTTAATGCAATGGATATAGCATTTAATATACACTAAATGTTTTTTATGAATAAAAATATATAGGAGTATGGGTACAACTAAGGCCTAAGGGGTCAGGATTGAAAGTGTTTTCAAGGATAGATCAATTGTTAGAGCACTAAGATGTGGGTGATGTGGGTGCAAGGGTTGTACACAAGTTCGAACGCGTTCTAGGAATGTGTGTATGCTCCTACTGAGCATAAACAACTAACTCAATCAAGTCATAGGAGCACATGAACACTCTTAATGCAACGAATATATAATTTAATATAAACCAAACCTTTTTATGAATAAAAAAGTATAGAGGTATGGGGACAACTAAGGCCTAAGGGGTTAGTATTGAAAGTGTGTTCAAGGATAGAGAAATGGTTAGAGCACCAAGATGTGAGTAATGTGGGTACAAGGGTTGTACACAAGGTATATGCATAATGAACTCAGGGATCGAGTTAAGATAGGTTTAAGGATTGAGTATAAGTTATTCCTAGGCTTATATGGATATAGGGGGGTCTATGTCATTATCTACATCAAGCTCTAGGTCAACATCTAAATCTAGATCTAGCTCTATTTGGTGGTATAGGTCATGGTCTACGTCAAGCTCTGGGTCTGGTGACAAGATATTTGGAGGAACAAAACCTATTGAAATGGACATTATGACCATTTGGAGGCTTAAAGATTATGAGATTGTAGTGAAACCAAATTGAAAGGACCATTTGGAGGAGGAGAGATAGTGAGATTGAAATGAACCATTTGGAGGCCTAGACATCATGAGATTGCAGTACACCCAAGTTGAAATGACCGTTAGAGGTGGAAATATGTGATATTTTAGTGCACCCTTTGGAGTATCGGATCAGATCAAATTATGATTATGGTTATATTCTATAGTTTATCGAAAGGGGTGGAGATCAGAAAATGTGCTGCAAAGAGAACATAATTTGCATTCATTTCATTTACAATTTTTCTTTTGCAATTTTTTTTCTTTTTTGATATAAATTTATTTGAGGCTGGCAAAGTAGGTATGGGCTTTGATTTCACAAATCTACAAAGTAATCTTATTTATGTGAGTGTATTAAACAATATATGTGTGCAGGTTAAAGATAATGAGTAATATAGCAACAAAAACAAGTCATGATAGGTTTCATTATTTTGGGCATTGTCAAGCTCTAGGTCAATGTCTAAATCTAGATATAGCTCTATGTCATGGTCTAGGTCATGGTCTATGTCAAGCTCTAGGTCATTGTCTAAATATAGCTCTAGATCTATGTAATGGTCTAGGTCATGGTCTAGGTCTATCTCATGGTCTAGCTGATGGTTTAGGTCTATGTATAGGGTGGGGGGGGATAAAGAGTGAGGGAGTGAGAGTATGGGGGTTCTATGTCATGGTATATGTCAATATATAGGTCAACTTATAACTATACATATATCTCTATGTCGTGGCCTAGGTCATGGGGGGTGATAGTGAGAGTGGGAGAGTGAGAGGAAGAGGGGGAAAAGAGGGGGGTAGAGAGATAGAGGGGTCTAGGTAATGGTATAGGTCTAGTTCATGGTCTAGGTCATGGTCATGTTCATATAAGTACTCATATAAGTAATCCATTGGAAGAATAACAGCTTAACACTCACCCTATAGGCGAGGCTACATTTCTTTGTTGCACATGTATCCTTTATTTGTTGTGAGACATGACTCTCATTT